>JANHFL010003370.1:308328-318719 GCA_032468155.1 Oxyrhabdium leporinum
CCTCCCGTCCTTCCTTCCTTCCTTCCTTCCTCCCTCCTTCCTTCCTTCCTTCCTTCCTTCCTTCTCCACCCTCTCCATTTCTTTTGTCATTCCAATTTCATTTCCAGGGTATGTGGACTGCGGGCTCAGCAGTCACCGAAGTCTGAGGTGACTCTTGGGACCTCCTCACTGTTCTATATGCAAATGGCCCTGCACCTGGGCAGCAGAGCGGGCTTGCCGACAGTTTAGTTATGCAAATCTGATTGATCGAGAGCATATTGCAGAAGAACACACGCCGGCCTGAGACACTGGCAGCTATATTTCACTGGCTAAATTCCCGAAGAAGGGGGGGGGGGGGGGAGATCATTAAATGCCAAGCGTTTTGATGCATCTTTCTTTCAACCCCTGAAGTGCAATAGGGTTCATTTCAGTATGTTTTTCAACACTTTGTTTAAATGTTGCTAATGTACTTGATTGTGTTGTTTGCTGAGTTAACAGAAGGACTGGGTTTTTGTTATGTTTTAAAAGTTATAATAAAAGGGAGAAAGAGGGATTGAATGTCCCAAATTTAGAATCACTGTGATGTCACAGCTCAATAGTCTGGCACCTCCTCTGATGATATAAATGGATAACTGCAATATATTAAAATAGAATGAGGTCCCATTGTATAAAGGATGCACAGATAAACAGTTTAATAATACAGAGTGTTCAGAATTCATTGTTTAATACCAGTAAAATAAAACAACCTGCAGATAAGGATTGTATTTGTCATAAGCATTGGAAATGCCTTTTCTGTTAATCAAATATCTGCATACAGGGGGAAAAATAAAAGGAAAATGTAGATGCTACCCTTTACTCAGTCACCACTGAGTAGTATAGAGATGCATTCTCAATCTTTACACCCTCCCATTATGTGACTTGCAATCCCAAAATTCTCAACAGCTGCTGTTCTAGCTAAGAAATCTGAGGGACAGAAATCCAGACATTCAGGAAGTGTCTTTGGATTAAGATGGGCTATAGGATTTAGCAACGTGACAATCATAACACTTGCTACAGTTTTAATTCCACCATACCCCATTACCCAGATGTACTATACAGAAGGGGCCTGGAGCAATGGGTGCAATGTGGCTGTGTCTCACCCAGGGATTTTCCAAACCATTGTATCCACGTGCTCAACCAACAGATCCCAAAATGCAGTGGGCAGGCACCTACCCCTACAGTTTTCATACTGGTCCAAGCATACAACCAATGAAGCAGTTACTGTCAGGTAAGATGGTGCTACTAATAGTTCTCAAAGTTAAGACTTCCTCAAGGTGAGCACAATCCCAGATGTTTAAATGGATATTTCTATGTTGTATTCTGGACAACAGTATGGGAGAGTTAGAAGGGACCTTGGAAGTCTTCTAGTCCAACTCCCTGCTCGAACAGGACAGCCTATAGCATTTCAGAAAAATGTTTGTCCAAGTTCTTTTTTAAAGCCTCCAGTGATGAAGCACCCACAACTTCTGAGGGCAATTCCATTGATGGATGGCTCTCAGTGTTAGGAATTTTCTCCTTAGTTCTAGGTTGCTTTTGTCCTTGGTTAGTTTCCCTCCATTGTTTCTTGTCTTGCTTTTTGGTGCTTTGGAAAATAGTTTGACGCCCCTCATCTTTGTAACTGCTCAAATATTGGGACTGTTTGTCATGGTCATCTTAAAGATATTATTTTAACTTCCCAAACTACATTATATCTCTGTGCTTACCTATCCAAATAATAACCCATTCAGTTCTCTTTAATTTTTTTAAAATCACCCAAGGTCCATGGGGTCTGTGATTTTAGTTTTACTTAACTGCATTGGGGAAAAGACATGCCTACAAATATATATATATATATATATATACTAGTGTTCCTGTTCATGAAACTGTCTGTATACCTGCGTGTCTGCCACTCTGTTATAAAGCTTCCTAGTGTGTTATCCTGGAGATAAATCTGGTTAGCGACAAATAATGAGGCAAGTGGCAACATATTAATAGCAAAATAGCTAAGGAGATGCAATCTGATGGACAGCTAACATGATGATTTGGCTTCACAGAAAGAACTTAAATCTTGGTTACTTGCATTGCTTTAGCCCCAATTATAAACTACCTTTTTAGATGAACACAACATGCTAATTGAATTAAACAGGCGCTCAGTCTCAATTTGTAGAAACTTATATTTCAAGCCATTAATTTATTTTTAAATATCAGTACTGTTTTGATCATTTAGATGATGCAGCTTTAGCATCAAAATACAAACACATGCATGTATAAATATATTAGCATACCTTGCATTTCTGAAAGAGAAATAAGGTTGTTCACATTAAAGCTATCATCCTAAACTTATTTTTTTCAGTAATTCAGGTTTATTGAGTCTACTGCAGATAATTTTATGTAATTGCAGTTCTATGCTACTTTTCAGGTTTGGGTTCATTTATGATTTTCAAGTATTGGCAGAAACTTATTTTCCAATTAATATTCCTGCATCCTTCTCTCTGTGTTATCATCAGCATTCCCAGTATTCTTAGAAGCATCACTATCCCATGACTCCTAACTTGTGTTGAATGTGTCCAGATTTCCATCTTCACATGTTTTCATGTATTCCAGAAATTGTCCAGAAAATGGTGGATAATTATTGATAAAAAAAGAAAATCAGCATCTTAAAACACAGATCAAGAAATGTTTTAATAAGCTAAACCAAAATTGTCAACCCTGTTGTGGTTTTTAAGTCCTACTTGGGTACTTGTTTCTTAGAGAGCTTCTGCTGCTCTGGTGCCCTTCTGCTGGACGTTTCCACTTCTCCTGAGCATTATTTTAGAGGGGTTCCTACCTCATGCATTAAATGAATGCAGGATGGGACCCACTTGGGTAGGCCTTATTCTGTACTACAGCTATTCCCATCACTCATAGTGGATGTGCTTCTCTGCCTTGCATATTCTAGTGTGGGAAAGTGATTTATGTTCACAATCATGTAGCTGCACAGAATTCTCACACACAAGAAGTCATGAGAATTTTCCTTTATGGAGGTAAGGTGTGAGGAGTCCAGTACTGAGAAGAGGGGATAATCTTTCTTTAACTGTTTCAGTCACTAGTGTGTGACATACATAAATCATACACAATATATTCAACCACTTCCAAAAGGAAGTCAGCCATTCCAAACTACAGAATGAGTGTTTAAAAAAGGGCAGTGAATCTAAATTGGAGTTAAACTCAAAGATGGACTGGAACAGTTGTATTCTAGAGCAGCTCTCCCCAACCTTTCGGGCTTGACAGACTGTGGGGGGAGGGGAACAGGGGATGGTTCCATGTGAGCAGCAGATGTGTGCATTCATGCATGCCCTCCCCTCACACAAATAGAGTTTTGCATGCTCTCACACACACATGCCACATGCACAAGTGGAGCTGCACAAGTGGAACTGAGCAAGCTTGCCTGACGCTTGGTGTAAAAAATTTTAAAACTGCATTGCCCCTTGACAAAAGTTATTTTTTGTTGAAGTAATTTATTCTAAATTGCTATAATCGACATTAGAAAATTAATAAAGCAAATCTGCATTTTGGAGCTGAAAAAGGGTTGATATTAATGCTTGGCTGGTCTTTTTAAAAGGGTGTGTCTGTGTCCTGTTGATAACTAGGCAGATAGATATAAATATATAAATGAAAGAGAGACAGAGAATGCTCCGTCAGTCCCTAATCTATACTTCTGCCACTGTCCCATAACAACATAAAATAAAATAAAATAAAATAATAAAGTAAATAAAATAAAATAGGACATTTGACAAGCAAACCCTAGCCAGAGGGTCAAATATGTATATCCTGGGAAAGGTCAAGTTTAATCTCTGCCCACGATGCCCTAGTGCATCCTTCACAAAAAGCTGACTAACAAAAGGGGCTCAGCACTGTGACTGACAGAATTCTTAATTGTATCCACTCATTCATGACAATTTGATTAAAATATTACGCCAAAGTCTCACCCCCTGTTTGCTTCGATCCTCCAAATCTAATTTTGAATTTTCAGAAAGGAGATTACCTCCACAAGCATGACTGGGATGCTATTAACTTCTACTTAATCTTTATTACTGATGTGAATTTAACATATGTATGGCTTCGTCTCGCTCCTGTTGTTTTTCTCTCTAAAGTAACGTCTAGGCAATATACAAGTGGCGGACATTAATTTTCACTTTGATATCCTGTCATTCCAAAGCTCATACTTTCACATGAGAACTTAAAGATGCACTGTCCTAATACCACAGCCCATTTAGAAAGCCTTGCGTGCACACACAAACTAGGGAAGAGCCTTCACACTTCACGATATTAGAACTTGGCTACACATAGTGTGATCTGTCGCTTATCTGTAACGGTCAATAAATGTAATCAGAAGGATATTTAAACAAGCCCTTTTAAAGAAAACAAACAAACCCTGTCCCAAACTGACAAAACTGGAATTTGGGTTAGGTCATCATTATCTGATTTATGTTTCAAATTACAACGATATCAGAAAGCATTCATACATCAGCATTATACTTCAACATCTCTAAATAATATCCTTTTAACCTACTTAAATATAGTTCCTTTGAAGACATTTTCTGAGAGGGTACTGTATCAGCTTTTCTCATCACCTATAGGAGCTATATGTGCAAAATTTCTCCTTGATTTTTGATGGCCATTCCTCATATCCTCATAGCCTTCAGCAAAAAATCTAAAATATTATGGAAGATATAAAATCTTGCAACAAATAGGAGAAAAAACAAGTTTAAAAAAAAAACCAAAGACAAAATTAAGAAAAACAGATATTTCATCAGCCCCAGCTAGGATAACCATTAGCAAGAGCTACAATTTAAAACATTTGGAAGAAAATAAGACTGTGGGTTTTAAACACTAGCAATAACATTGACGAATATTGAACAATAATGAGACAAAAAGCTGTTTCAATCAAAATTATTCCAAGGGTCCATGAAAGCAAAGACACTTCTCCACTCTCCAAATCATTCAATCCATAATATAATATCAACTGAGAATGTTTACTTATGAACTCAATTCTGGATCTGTTTTGTAATATGATATAGTAGAGCCTTCTTGTTGGTGGCCCTCAAATTATGGAATTCTATCTTTGGGAAAGTATGATTGGTTGTGCTGGTTCACCCAATATTTCTGTGGTAAAAACTGCTTCCAATACATTTTATATTAACAGGGCTAAACAATTTAGCTGATGAATTGAAGCTGTTGCCATATTGCTCAGTCCTGTTCACATATCTACTTCCCTAGATATACCATATGGACATGTTTAAGATCAAGAACTACAGAATAGTTGTAAATGGAATAATTAGGGCATCTGGGGAGACCCTGATGCATCACAGACCAGATTTCACCAAAACTACTTCTGATGGCATCTAGCTGATGATTGTTGGAAGAACTTTTAGTTATATTTAATTATATTTTATATATGGACCATTATTTCAGTGGTATATTTATACCTGTTATAAATAAATAAGTAGCAATAGCAATAGCATTTAGACATACAGTATATACTGCTTTACAGTGCTTTATAGCCCTTTCTAAGCAGTTTACAGAGTCAACATATTGCCCCCAGCAATCTGGGTCCTCATTTTATCCACCTCGGAAGGATGGAAGACTGAGTCAACCTTGAGCCTGGTGAGATTTGAACTGCCAAATTGCAGGCAGCCGGCAGTCAGCAGAAGTAGTCTGCATTATTGCATTCTAACCACTGTGCTTAAAGCTGATCACATAATCCCGAAACACTGCAGCTGTTATAAAGTAGCCTGCAGTACTGTACTCTAACCACTGCATCACCACAGCTCAAAATGACAATAAAGTTATTCTAAGTCTAAGTCTAAGTCAGTTTGGAAGCAAACAAATATTGCTGACATTTAAACAAGCTACCATACCTCTTTTTATATTTTTAACTTTCTAGAAGAAAGTGGAGTGGAGCATGTAAGAATATTTCTGAAGTGTTAAGCTATATATTCAGAAACAGATACATACAATCAATATGTGGATGGACAGTGATTTTTTGTCTCAGTAGCTGTTTTTCATTTCATTTTTCTTTTTTTTTTTCATTTAAAATGAGGTACAGATCAGAATTGTTTCATTTATTTATTACAAAATATGTGTGGCAGACGCACTCTAAGTGTAGTTCTGCACAGATCAAAATCAGATTTTGCACATCTTCAAAAGGTGTGATTCAGTTTGCAGCTCAAGAATATATTAAAATATGCTTGGAGATGTGTGTTTTCAAAGAAAAAAATCTTTTAAAATGTGTGATTTGGTTCAAGGTTTAATTTTTAAAAATATGAAAATCAATACAAAATGGGGTGTTTCTATGGATAAACACATGCAGAAAAAAACTTTACCAGAAATAGTCTGCTCTGTCTTTATTTCCTTGCTCATCTTGAATGAATCATAAATAATATAATGTTTCTACACCCACCCAAAAGAACCTAAGGAACTAGATCTTATAGATTGTACATCCATGCTAAAATAATTAGTAAAACAAGGTGAAAATCAATGAAGAAAAGGAAGTATGAACAGTTATGAATGTAGACAAGTTTAAAAACATGAACATGATACAAGCTTAATAAGTGACACTGTCATTTAGAAATCCATGGAATTGATTTTAGTACTGGGATTGATATTAACTCCAGTGATCAATATAGCCAGTCCGATATACGTTTTTAATGTCTGGATATTCTTAAATGTTGAAAGAAGTTATTTTATCATACCTTCCCTCAACTGGCTATTGCAACATCTGTAGAACATTTAAATGGGTATTCCCCTGAGTCTGAGATTGCAAAAGCAGTGAGCTCCCAGAGAGATTCTAGAACACATGTCTATTGTTAATCCATTCTATTCTGTTAATGCAAAACTAGCTGAATTCAAATTATGAATTAATCCACAGACTTTGGTTTTGCAGAGCTTACTGGCTGAAGACACAAAACAAGACACACAAAAAATTACATATCGACTTATCATCTTTTATTAGCCCAGTATGTAAATGGTCCTATGGTGTATAGATAGTGAACTCTGTCACTTGTATGGCTGTAGTGCACAATAGTTCCTTATCTGAAAGAGAATTGCACTGCTAGACAGTGCAAGGATAAGAAGAGTTGCAACAATACTTTGTCCTGTAAAATTGAACATTTTATTCTCTGCGCAGGACAATGTTTGAAGCTTAAATTCCAAATTGCAATTAGTTAAGAGGAAATTATGTTTGTTCCAGAGAATACATCAAGCATGGAGTTTTGTTAGTACATGATAGCACCTCAACTTTCTTACACTGAACTGTTTAATTCCTGGTTTTCTTGTATGCCACAAGACAGACACAAGGAATCAGGATGAGACTCTGACTGATCTGAGAAGTGTATTTATTGTTACTCACCTATTTACAAGAATCCTGCCACACTAACTGCACTCTTTTGGGAACAACCAGAAAAAGACTTGAAGGATTTGGGGGGGGGGGGGAGATCTGGTCTCTGTTGCTTCCTTCCCTGCAAGGATTTGAAGCTGGAAGTCTCTTAACTGCATTCTCAACTCTAGCTGTAGATTCCACCACACATTCAGAATCACTTTGTGTGAGATAAGTGGCCATATAAATTTGACAAATAAAAAAAATTGCCATCATAGAGAGGATTTTCTTCTGACTTTCTTAGTTACCCTATATATTATTTTTTAAAAAAACTTTTTTTCTAAATATGCTCCATGTTTACACTGTCTTTTGATCTAAACCATTCCATCAATTTAAAAAATTAAATATGTTTTATGTCCACAGTAATATTGCTACTGTGTTAATATGTAATAGACAAAATAATGCAGAATGTGAAATAATTTGCTTTGCTGTCTGAAAAGTCAAATCTGTGCTTTGGTTAAATAATCAAAAGTATAGTGTAGATTTTACAATGGATCTGATTATAATGTGAATATTTCTGAAGTTTTCCCTGACCATATTTCTGAAGTAGAATGTGGTGCAGCAGAATGTGCAGGAGTATTAGCACTGCTTTATAAAACCTTAGTAAGACCACATTTGGAATACTGCATCCAGTTTTGGTCACCATGTTATAAAAAAAATATATGTAGAGACTCTGGAAAGAGCAACAAAGATGGGACTGGAGGCTAAAATATATGAAGAATAGTTGCAGGAATTGGTTATGTTTACTTTAATGAAAAGAAGTACTAGAGGTGACATAATAGCAGTGTTGCAATATCTAAGGGGCTGCCACAAAGAAGAGGGTGTCAAGCACCTAAAGGCAGAAAAAAAAGCAATGGACTAACGAAGGAGAGGACCAACCTAGAACTTCCTGACAGGTAGAATAATTAATCAGTGGAATGACTTGCCTCCAACACTGGAGATTGAACAATCATTTGTCTGAAATGGTATAGGTTTCTTTCTTGAGCAGAGGGTTGGACTAGAAGACCTCCAAAGTCCCTTCCAGCTCTGTTATCCTGTTATTTTGAAAACACAAAATAGACAATATAATAATATTATTCCAAGGGGTCAATACCAAGTTTCCACTAATGACGTTGCTTCAAATATATTCAAATGTAGTCAGAGCTCATGATTAAATAGTCCAATTGGATAAACTGTCTCTTCTCAGAGACATTAAATCAAGCAGATGTGAAAATCTGTCATTAAGATATAGTCCATTAATTGAATCTCTTTCCATTGTTAGCATATTGTTGTTATTGTGTTATTTTTATTGTTCTTTGTCACTATTAAGTATTTTAATCTGTAAGACAGCCAAAGTCATTGGTGAGTGTGTGGCTTTAGAAATTAAAATTCTAAATGAACTAGAGTTATTAGGGAGAAAAGAAAATATGGGGCATGATTTATTGCACTGATTGCTATTCTGTTTTAGATTCCTACATCTTTTAATTTTTGTATAATGAAAGTTAATGTTCTATCAATTTGCTTTCTGCCATTTTTAAAAGATGTATTAAGTACATAAGTACATAAAATTATTATACTTGGGGAAAACTTTTGTTCAGAGACCCGAACTGATCAAAAGAAATCACCATTTTCCTCCTCCAATCAAGGAATTAACAATGCTATTTGATGCAGGATAAAACACAACTGTGAATAAGCATAAATAATTACCAAAATTCTAATGCCTGAGGCCATTTCATAAATAAGTTTGAAAATCTGGCTTTTAAAGCATGACACTTTTTATATTTCAATTTTTAGATTTCAGTCTAATTTTACAAGCTTGAGATAAATAGGGATATTGATATAGATAGATTTAAGTCTATAAACCATAACATGCTGTATAGGTAAAGCAAAGAATTAATAAAGGAGGGAACGATTCCACATAATGATTCAGAGTTTAATCCAAAGGCTTCTTTGAGATTTGCAAAGAAACACACATTAGTTAATGTGTGTTTTCCAAATTACTCTGGCCATTGATGTCAAATCTGTTTTCCCCCCTAGTGGCATAGATACACCTCTGTTCAAGAAACATCAAATCATATTTAATAAATAGAAATAATATCCTCAAAAGTTACTTTCAAAGGTTTTACCTTGCTCTTGTATTAGTTGTTTTGTCACAGCACCAGAAACAGATGACAGTCCTGATATAGTATTTAAATCAGATGATGAATCAACCACCACAAAAGATGAAACATATTCAGCTTCTATCATCTGTTGCACCTCACAGCTCAGGAAATGGTATCTATTGCCTCACTGGCAACTTCAACTGTTGTTCTATAATCATCCAGTTCTTTGCATAATAAATATGATGGGAAGTCCAAGACATTTACAGGTTTCATTATTCAATAGAATTCCATATCATTTTTAGACCAGGAATTAAGGAAAATGTTGCTTAAGCTGCTCCTGAATAGAATGTATAATTGGTCTTTAGAACTGGAGAGCTGCAAAATGAGCAGCAGAAGTATCTACATATGGAAAATTATACTAATCTCATTGCCAGAGTTAAAAATGTCTTTGATGACCCCCACCAAATGTGTACAACTGATTGTGAGATCTGATGCCTATGACAAGGTAGGCATACATGGTTGATTTTTATCATTTTGCCTGAAATGTAGACTGGAATAACTAGCTTTAGTCAACAACTTTAAGGAGGGAAGGAAGAAAATATTTTTCATAATGCATTGGACAAAACCTCTGTTGGTTCATTGGATGATTTGTTGATTTATTCTGAAGATACAGCCATCAGATATACAAGGGAATGTATACCAATGGAAGGAACGTGGAAACACTACAGCTTTCTTCATTTGAAAACATCCGGTCCACAGATTTTAGCTTCCAAAATTCCCCACCAATCTGACATAGAAACTTCTCAATCCCACTCCTTAATTTTATATCTATCTATCTATCTATCTATCTATCTATCTATCTATCTATCTATCTATCTATCTATCTATCTATCTAT
>JANHFL010003370.1:318819-331919 GCA_032468155.1 Oxyrhabdium leporinum
AAATAAATAAATAAATAAATAAATAAATAAATAAATAAATAAATAAATAAATAAATAAATAAATAAATAAATAATAGTTGAGAATCTAGTTTTAGTGAAGAACTAAATGAAGACAAAAAATCCAGTTCCAATTGTGATTGTAAGTGAAGGAGTACCCGTAAATATAATAAATAGGAGAGAGGACCGTTTATGTACACCACTTTGAGCTCCATCCCAAATGGCTAGGAATAAATCTAATCAATCAGTCAATGATTAAAGAATATTAACTATATTGAGTTTTATTTAAGAGTGGTGTGGTGATGTAGAGATGGAGCTCTCACCTCACAATCAGGAGGCTGTGAGTTCGATTCTAGATAAGGCAAACATTTCTCTCTCTGGGCACAATGAGAATATATCTGCTGAATATAACTCCACCTTGGCGACAGGAAGGGCATTCAGCCAGTAATCACTCAGCTCCATTCAGTTGCCCAGACTCCACCCCGCAAGGGATAATGGGGTCATTAAAAGATGATGATGATTGAGTTTTATTTAAATTTAAGAGAAAATCAAATACGCTCACATTGTTTTTGTTTTTTGTTTTGCTGGGAATACGCACTGTATCAGAATGCAATCTCTGGCACAGGCCTCCAAGACTAAGTGCAATTTTCTCCCTGGAAAGGGACTCAGCTAAGATCTTCCAATGGCCCTGATGCTAAGCAGGATTTTCATCTATCCTCTCTCCAGTCCCTGTCTATCCAGAATACTACAGTTCCCACTTTGAAGGAGGGACATCTTGTAACAACGCTGATTGATCCAAAGACATAAGCCTCAAATTCAGGGATCTACTCTAGATGCATTCTTTTATTCATCTAGGTTCCTAATGCCTGCGGTAAATCAATGTGTAATCAAATGGGCGAGGCAGTTCAAATTCACTTTCCCTAGATTGGTATGCCCCCTACCTGCCACTGACATAACTCTAAATAACAAAAGGGGGTTTTTTTTACTCTAAAAACCAATGAGATAATTATCTGATATGTTTCAGTGCTACATACAGAGAAATGAAACTAATTTTTGTCTTCAAAGGAACTTGGCAGCTGCTTAAATATGCAGCCAACCTTTGAATAAAACAACCCACTTTCTCCTTGATGCTTGCCAAATGGCTTGCTGTTATTTTCAACTGATGTGTGCTTGTATGTAACTGGTTCACAGCCACCAACATCTATTGTCAATGTGATGAATAGCCAACAACAATTTAAAGAAGCAGGCTGCTATCAGTATTGTTCTCTTGTTCCGAAGCACCAGGAACAACGGTGTGTTTGCTATACATGATAGGAAAATGGGATTTTCTGATTAATATCCTATCAACAACTTTCATCCCAACCAAATCCCAAGGATGATGAATAAATGAATGACATGTTGTGCTGCCTGCTCTAATATTATGGCCACTCTATCGGAGGGGTCAAGGTTGCAAGTTCAATTTTCCTATTCAGTGAATATTACCTGAGAAGGTTGCATAAATCTAATTTCTTTGTTCACAGACATGAAATTCAAAATAAACAAATAGTTGAGTTAAAGCAGTTTCAGTGTTGTTGGTTTGTTAATTAAACTATTTATTAAACCCTGGGTGGTGATACTGACAATTTTTGTACAGCCTTGATAGAGGAGGAGGAATCTTTAAATTTATTTGTTTGTTTGTTTATGTTTCACATTTATCTCCCACCACAATGCGGAGATTTTAAGAGGCTTATATAGAATATAATAAACAAATAAACCTCTGCAGTAGAAACGTTTATAAAAACTTCAACCAATCACAAGAATACAAAAGAAAAAAATGAAATGGCATGGTCATGGTAAAATCAGGGGAAATTGCTCCAAAATAACCATCCATCTTTCTGAAACATCGATAAGAAATGAGCTTTCCTGGGTTAGGAAAAGTTTCCAGGACCAAAATTAAGGTTGCAAACTTTGGCTTTGGAATCCTTTCTTGACACAGAAGTCAAATTTAACCATTAATGTGTAACCATTCAATTCTGAGATCTTCTTTTTTTCTTTAGTGTTTGCTAGAGTCTTGTTGATTTCTAATGAGTGATTGTAGATGTAAGAGGAAATGTTCTTCCCCAAATGTATGGTAGATGTACCCAGGAAGTTGGAGTCAAATGTAACTTCCAATGGTTGAAAAAGTATTGTTCCTATAGTCTATGGAGATTCTCAGTCATCCAAGTCATAGTTGTCTTTGATTTTCCTTGAATACATTTTGCTTCTCAACCAAGAAGCTTCTTCAGTTTGACTGAATGGTGGAGAATGGAAGAATGGTTTGAAAGAGGGGTCAAGGAGGCCATCTATGTTAAAATTGAACAGCCATCTCATCTCCTGTTTGCAGCACAGTCCTTTCAGCAGTTCCAAGAAGGTTCCACACCCACATGCACTATTTAGGTGACCCTGAGGGCACAGGTAAATCTCCAAGTGGCCTCAACAACTCTCAAAGAGAGTACTAATAACCAGATGACTGTGAGGAATGTAAATCCATTCATTCTCCACCATTCAGTCAGAACTGAAGAAGCTTCTTGGATGAGAAGCAAAAAGTCTTCAAGTGAAAACAAAGAAAATCCAGCTGTCATTTGAAAAAAGCACCTTTGGGATATCATTCCTATTGTCCCCTTAATTAAATGTTCACAGGCAACACACTGCCTGGTGCTGGAGGCAAACAAGGAATGAAGGCTCCTGATTTCTCACAGGGCACATACTTCTTCAGGAAGCTTCTGTTTGGTCAATATTAAAAGTGTAAAGTGGGAGGTGATAATCCTTTTGGTACATATGCAGAGGCAGTGCACTTCAAAATATCCAATGCTAGAGACAAACACGGAAAACTAAATAATAGATATATTATTTATTATTTATTATCTATTCTAATATGGAACATCTAAAGTTTTAAGACAGAGATGCACATTTTTGTTTTCTAAGCTGGAAACCTTACTGTTTTGGTGGGTTGAGTGTTTGCTAGTAAGGGCAAAATGCCCTCAGTGTTACCTATATATTACTACTAAGCAGCAACTTTTTATGTGCTGTAGGGGCAGCTTCCAGGGCACTATGAAAACACTCATAGTACATCTTCACCTACCTATGGGAAACACAATGCCTTATATAGTATGACTCAGACTAAAGATAATAGTCACAACAGAGATGTATAAACCCCATGTCAATTCAGTTGTGTTAATTCTGTACTGGATTTTGACCACCATACTTGCATAGCATATGCAGTAGATGACCAATTATGCATTTATTCAATGCCAACTTTTATCAAACCAAATTCTGGGTCAACTTATAATAATTAAACATGTAAAATTCATTTTGAGACAAAGTTAATTCCAAAATAACCAAAGTTTTAATAGCAAAATATCAGAGGAAGGTAAAAGAGTCAGCGTTAAAATTTTTAACAACATTTCTCTCATAACTGAATTCCTCTGTAAGAAAAAAAATAGCTTTGGACTTTATTTTACTTATCTTTTTGAAGGAATGAGAGTAGAATATATATCTTTCTCTTATATATCACAGTGCAGAGTGTTCCTTTAGCTGAAAGTAAGACATCTGAGTTGAATAATAGTGTCTTCTGTTTAGTAAAACTGACCAATGGTGTCAGGCCCACCCTTTAATGCCTAGTGCATATACTTGAAACCACCTTACATAAAATTTTATGAGGAACAATGTCATCGACTGAATGGAGAGCAAATTTCAACAATTCTAATGTTTATCTATTAAGAATGTCATTTACAAAGGAACAATTACTGTGCTCTAATGAACTTTTATATCTATAGGCTTTCTACAAATTTTGGAATCTCAGTTGTGCAGTGTTTCAGAATGAAGAGAAGCTTTGTAAGCTTTCATTTAGAGACCTTACATCTATTCTGCAGAAGACGTCCCTTGAAGAAGAGATTGGAAAGCAAGAAAGACATCTTTTCTAGATCTATTTGGTTGCCTTTTTAACTGACCAAAGTTTCATAGCATTGAAATTCAAACAGTTGTCTCATCTTTTCCCTCTTTCTCAGCTTTCTTCATTTCAATTTTCAATTTATATATTTAAATCTTTGAACATAATTGTATGACAAGGAGATTATAAGGATACAAATATTTTACTACCACAACTAATATTAGTAATGGGTGTAACCTTGAAAAAAATACCATGACCATCACTTTCAATAAGCATATCCTTGATGTTGGTTTCTGACTTTTATTTATTATATTTTCTATTTATTCATTTCAGACTCTTGATATTATGAATACATTTCATGCCATCCTTTTCTCTTCCCCACCTCTCTTCTCTCCCAAGTGCACAAAGACGGGTATGCAGTTGTATATGCGTTTTCTCTTCATATGAGCTAGCACTATTGTGTCACTTCTTCACAGGCAGGCAGCAACATAACAATAGCCATACTGAAGGGCGATTAATTTCAGGGACAGCAGGCCCTGGTGCAAACAATGAAAGATCTCAAGCACTGAAAACAGCATTGATTCAAAGAATGAAACAAAAGTTTGACACCACTGAAGAAAGAAGCGGGGAGGGGGAGGAGGAATGGTAAGGACCAACAAGGTTGTGACATCTCTGACATGAAAACGATTTACATGTCATTAATGTATGTGGATTGTATACTACAATTAGGCCAGTATTTAAATAAGTGTTAGCCTTGGCAGTCTGCATATTATCACGCTGAATTTATCTTGCTTCCAAGGTAAAGAGCAATTTCCCATTGTAACAGACACAGGTAGGATTATGTGTCAAGTGCACTTTCAGTAACACATTTGGGGAGGAAAGGAAAGGAAAGGAAAGGAAAGGAAAGGAAAGGAAAGGAAAGGAAAGGAAAGGAAAGGAAAGGAAAGGAAAGGAAGAGATGTTTTTCACTAAGTACAATTTTCATCCCATCCTTTATAGTCATTCCACTATGTTCATAAGTACTTTGAGAGGCTAGTGCTTCCTATTTCGTTTATCATCAATTTCTTCTTTTGAATTTGGTAAATCTTGTTAAGTTTTCTTAGTGAGTTGTCCTATTTTTTATCGTTGTTCTGTTTTAACATGGATAGATTGTTATTTATTTATTTTCCAATTTTATTATTTTTATAAATAACTCAAGGTGGAGAACACATCTAGTACTCCTTCCTCCTCCTATTTTCCCCACAACAGCCTGGTTGGACTACGACAGTGACTAGCCCAAAGTCATCCAGTTGGCTTTCATGCTTAAGGTGGGACTATAATCTTTGATTAGCAAATCTTAACTGATGCCTTCACTTCATTTGCTATTGCCCGCCTCCCCTAATAAATCATATATGGATTGTATGCTATATCGCCTGATTCAGGTACATTAAGCCAGGGTCAGAACTTCTCACAAACTACTCAACCTAATTTTAGCCTTGACCGGCATGCTGTGTAAACCAGCTGAGGAATTGCTTGTATGAAAACAATAACAAATATTTGAAAAAAAAATAACATGCAATATACGTAAGCCAATTTCCATTTTTGTAAAAAAAAAGCCATCTCAAGTCACTAAAAAAGAAAAAATAATAATTTAGCATTCATGTTCTTGATAAAGAAAGAGAACATAAATTGGTATAAAACATTGGTTTCATTGGTTTCCTCCAAAGCACAGCATTATGCATCAGAGAAAACATCCATGACACAGAATAGACTAGTATTTCAGTGTGATTACAAGAGCACAATCCAATAGTTATTCTTTATTGAATGCAGAACACTGTGTTGTGGTTGTTGGGTCATGGCAGAGGCAAGTACAGGTAGTCCTCAACTATGATCACAATTGAACCCATAACTTCTGTTGTTAAGTGAGTCATTTGTTAAGTGAGTTTTGGCCCATTTTACAACCTTTCTTGCTACAATTGTTAAGTGAATCACCACAGTTGATAAGTTAGTAACACGGTTCTTAAGTGAGTCTGACTTCCCCATTGATTTTGCTTGTCAAAAGGTTGCAAAAGGTGATCACATGACCTTGGGACACAGCATCAATCATAAATATGAGTCAGTTGCCAAGCATCTGAATTTTGATTACGTGATCATGGGGTGTTACAAAGGTTGTAAGTCACTTTTTTCAGGGGTGTTATAACTTTGAATGATCACTAAATGAACTCTTGTAAGTCAAGAACTACCTGTACAGTAGTCTAAATATTTTCAGCATTTCTTTAAAGATGTCTTAGATGAGATTGCCATCAAATGCCGGTTCAGTTTTCATATATCAGTAAGTAGTCTTCTCGTACAAGCTTTCTGGTTCTGGTTCTGGTTCTTAAATTAGACATGGAATGCAGAGCACTATCTGATGTCTTATGTAACTGGCCCATCTCTACTCCTAATATCCATTTTAAACTGGAGAAGAAAGTCAGAAATTCACTTAAGAAAAGTATTTATTGACATATGAAAAATGTACTGGGATTGATTGTACATCAAATTTCATGAAGGAACCTCCTTGATTACCAATAATAAGAAAACTAGGGCTTTAGAATACATATTATATAAGATCTTAGGTTTGAAGTTGTGCTTGAGAGGTTTTCTTTTTAACCTCAAAAACTATTCTACCCCTATTCTAATATTCAGATGCCTGTTACAAGGTTTTCTTTCTGTGGTTATGGATTCTATTCCAGAAATTTGTCTCAAATGTCTGTGAAGTCCATGTTATCAAATACTGATCTTTAATTTATACAAGTCTCACCTTCAGACCACTGCATTTGGCTGTAATATATTGGCCATTTTGTACCATAGATATTGCATCAACACCAGTATCTAGTATTGCTGACGTAGAAGAAGAATTTCCAGTAAAATTCCAGATTACTTCGTCCAAACTCATGTTGGTCGTCACTCATGGGATCAAACAATTTGTATGAGGGCACCACACATACATAGGAAACATGTACATCCTTTGGCCATACATGTTTGGACAATAAGATTTAAGGATTGTTTTTTAAAGATAAATTATAATAGCTAAATTACAAGTCAGTTATTAGGCCATGATGCAGCACAAATACAGACTATTGACAACAAGATGGAAAAATAAAATTTATGAGAGAACGAAAGATTTTAAAAAATCTGGAAGAATAAAGGTATATTTTCCTGATACATAAATGATAACCATTGAGAGGTCAATCGTGGATTTCCAAGTAGGGCGTTCCAAATATGCAACTAAGAACTGCTCCTAAGGAGCTAACTGCTGTTCCTTAGCACAAGGGAGACACTTAAAACAGCCTCTGAAGATGATTGCAGAACCTGAGTAGTACACATAAGAAGAAGTGGTCTATTTTATTTTTGTGCTGCTCAAACCAAAAACTCTTTTCAGCAATAGTTCTAGAGCATGGGTTGCCATCACATGACATTTTGCAACGTTTTTCCCATTCACGGAGCTGGGGTAGACGTGGGCTGTGCGTGACGCATCCAGCCCTTGGACCGCCAGTTTGACACCCTTGTTCTAGAGTATTAGCTATTTCTAGAACTAATTCCAGTCAATCTTCAAGAAGTGTCAGCCATGCAGGCAGCCTAACCTAATTAGGCAAAAGTACTAGATCACAAGCATGCTTAATGAAATAATAACAAGTACAATCTACTAATCCTACATAGGAATACACTCTACTATAGCCTCCAAGCCTAGGATCACCTAATATTCTAGATCCTAGATTTGGAGAGTATAGTATTATAACTGAACTGAGAGCCCGGAAGATGATAAAATGGTGGCATATTACAACATCCCATTCTATCAATATCACCTTATTTAATAATAACCATCTCCCCCAAAAGCCTTACAGAACATTAACATCTTCCAGGAACAGCCTTATAGAAAATACTGTGGCAGAAGGCACAAATTATCTCCACTGATTATTTAGGCATGTTTTAAAAATGTTGTGAGTCTTATTTGATGTTTTTTTGGTATGTTTTCAAACAAATAAAATCACTTAGATTGGCTCTATGCTGGACTCCAGTGTTGAAGAAGGGCCAGTAGAAGTTGGATCTTACATGGTTATCTGGGAAGAGTTTGGTCCTGTTAAGCCTGTGGAAATGGACAGGATTCTTATAGCCTGTGGTCAGTTCAGCCATCTCTGACTTAGATCCATGCCTCTTTTTGCTGGCTAAAGCCACCCTGGAGGGGTTGTGTGATTGGGTTGGAGCAGTGGTTAATTCTTCCTTGAGGGAGGGAATAGCCATGCTCCCTCTTAAGGAGGCAGTGCTATGCCTCCTTTTCAAGTGGCTATCATTTGACCTAGTTAATCTGAACAATTTCTGTCTAGTTTCCAATATTCCCTTTTCCCTTCCCCCTCTTAGTGCCAGGAATCTTCCATCTTTGGTTCTGGATGGGATGACACTGTCTCAGACAGAAACAATGTGTAACCCTGGGGGTCCTCCTGGAATCATGACTTCTGCTTGAAGATCAGTTGGCAGTCACAACTAAGAAGGTCTTTGCACACCTTTGGGTTATGTATCATGTGTCCATTCCCCCCCCACACACACACACATTAACCTTATCAAAGTATAAAATACACATGGAAATGAAAATACTGGGAAAAGGGAGGAGAGAAAAGGAAGAAACAAGAGGTGTAGACCATAATAAAGATTTGATTTCATCTGATTTAACTATGAAGTAACTTCCCTTTCCCTTCTACTCACAGTCTTAACTACTCCAAACATACAAATAACCCAAGGGCTGAAGGACATGATCACATCTTCGTATAGATTGAAAGGCTGAAGTACAGCCTAGCTCTGATTACAAAGAAGCAAATCCTAATGTAACATATTCCTTAATGGTAATGAAATAATACTGTTTATTCCTGCTCAAATGAAAAGGTTACAGGAAATACATTTGTCTGGTTTTACTGTAAATTTTCTTGAATATTTTTCTAATCAAAACCCAGTCTCGGTCTCCATTTACAAGCGAGTGCCTAAGCCTTACAAAACCCAATGCCCTAGTAGTTTAGTTTTCCTTTTCTCTGACATATTTTTACATCCTAGTCTTTTCCCTAGGGAAGCTGTGTTTTAATCTGCCACTGTTTTTGTTTTTGTTTGAATAATGACACCATGTATTCTGGGTTGTTCTTTGATTTATTTATTAGTTTTGATGCTGTGATATTTTGATCTTTTACGATTTTATTCTGTTCAGTGATATTATTTTTATCTTGGATTTTATTTTGACTGATTCTTATTGGAGATGTTGTTAACTGCTGCAGGCAGCCAGGCCGGCAGGCTTCGCTAGGACTGCATGATCTATAAATGAGCTACATAAAGACCCAAAGACTCTATTAGTGTATTAATTAATTAATTTAAAAGGAAACAGCTCCTATCCTTCAGGATGGGGTTTTATTTTCCAAGTTTCCATGCTAGTCCTGAAACAGATGTTGCTGCCTTAAAGAACCCCTTACTAAAACTAAAACTCACAGACATATCACTATTCAGCTTCATGCAACAGCCTGAAAAAAGCTACTGAATAGCAGAGTAATGTTGCTCTCACACTCAAGCAAGGTCTGAAGACTTCTTCCAAATCATTTGTCAAGCAGCATGCACAGCCCTATTACTCAGATGATTGGTCTATCAAGCTCATCCTGTCCACTCCAACTGGAGTAAGATCTATAAGTTTTAGGAAGATGTCTTTTCCAGCCATGGAATAGGAATTGGAAAGAATAGAATAGAATAGAATAGAATAGAATAGAATAGAATAGAATAGAATAGAATAATTGGAAGGGACCTTAAAGGTCTTCTAGTCCAATCCCCTGCTCAGGCAGGAAACCTTATATCATTTCAGACAAATGATTGTCCAATCTCCTCTTAAAAACTTCCAGTGTTGGAGTATTCATAACTTCTAGTGGACAAAGATTAAAACTGGGGGTTGTCTGTATGTAAAACCATCACTTAGCTACAGCCTATTGTTTAATGCTTGATTTCCCTTCCAAAGTGACTTTCATTGCAATCTGTCCCAGAGCACTGATAGGACTCAGTCTCGCCAAGATTTACACATGAGATTGTTGCATATTCTCTTGCATACAGTACAGCACTGAGTCATATTTCCTGTAAGAAATAAATTATGATGATGATCAAGAAATGCCTGAGGAAGAAAGTGGCAGAATGGGCCACAAACAGGGTAGGAAGATCATCTCAGACTCCTCTCTGAAAAGCAAGGGATTCAGAGTCCATTCTGACTAAAATGCAGTCTGATTGAAAATATCCCTTGAAGGAAGATTTTAATGATTGTTTAAAAGGCTTGACAGCCTCCTGTCAAATTATGTCCACATTACAAAGCCATAAAGAAGCAGTTTCACTGTGAAAAAAAGTAATGCTGGACAAAAGCAAGGACAAAAGCAGCACTCACTTGAGTATCATTGTCTCTTGGGCACTGAATCATTCCAACAGGGAATTATTTCACTCTTTCATAGTTCTGCCCTGTTCAAAAAAATGAAAATAAACTAGTTATATATCTCACATGTAGTGATTAGCATTTTTGAATGAAGAAGCTCAAATCAGCCTTCCTCAACCTGGTGCTTAAAGTTATAGAAATAACAGATTGTAAGAGTTGGAAAGAAACGTGGTATAAAATGATAAAGAGTATAATTTCAACAAATAAACATCATAAATAAGATCATAATGCTAAAAAAAACACTAAAACATAAGAATCATAATTATCAAGTTCATATTTACAAAACAATATAAGAAATTCAGACAACAGTCTTAAAATCACAAATACTTTGAGGGGTTTAACTTTATAGGTAATTAAAATTTTATCAATAAATCTAAAGGGGTTTCCATGATGAAAAAGAATAGTAATAGTGGGAATTTCCTGCAGACTGGTTCAATTAAGGTTTTAAAAAATGGGATTCTCAGGAAATATTCAAGGGAAATAAAGATGTAGAAAATAAGTCATGAAATTATAGCGTATGAAAAGTTTAAGTTTCCTTCCTTTCTTCTCTCACCTTCTAAAAATATTTCAGAATACTTCAAAAAATTGTTTCCATCAAATCATAAGTTCAGAAAATATTTCTGATGCTACTGTTGTTTCGAAGATATTATTGTGTTTGGAAAGATGTAATTGCTCCAGAAAATGTGTGTGTGTGTGTGTGTGTGTGTGTGTGTGTGTGTGTGTGTATGTGTATATATGTATATATGTATATGTATATATGTATGTATGTATGTATGTATGTATGTATAATATATATATATATATATATTTATTATACACACACACACACACACATAGTTATAGGTATAGGAATAAGTATAGGTATAGGTATACACATATTCACATAATACATATATATAGTTTTACAAAGAACATAGAAACTAATACAAACTTATAAAAAATAAAAGTAGCAAGAAAGAAAAAAGAACAAGAACAAAAAGATTTTATAAAGATTTAATTTCCTTTGCAGCAAATCCAAGAACTATTACAAAATTATCTCTTACTCTATAATTACAAAAGAAAAACCCCTCCTTGTTTGGATTATCCAGTTTTTTTCTAATCATCAAAAGCACAAATCATAAGTTCCATTTTTTCTATTTTATTGAAAAATCTATAAGAGTCAGCCGTAAATGTATGTGGTTTTTTTCTGGCCAATAAAGTTAACTTAGTTGTCTTTGCAAGTTCTATCATCTTCACCAACCAATCCTCTGTTGAGGGGAATGTCAAACCTTTCGGTTATTGAGCATATAACAATCTAACTGCAGTTATCATAAATTTAAAAAATTTCATGACTTTTTTCTAGCTGGCTGTCCATTAATCCCAAAAGAAAAGTTATTGGCTGCAGTTGTACTCTAACCTTTAAAATCTTCTGAATTAATGTATGTACTTGTATCCAAAATATTTTGGCTTTTTTACATGTTCACCAAACACGATAAAACGTCAATTCATGCTGTTCACATTTCCAACAAAGTTTTGAAGTACCTTTATATGTTTTAGACAGTTTCTCTAAGTGACAAATGCCAATGATACAATCATTTTATTTAAAAAATCTCTTTAAGGGTGGAACATAATGTAAATTGCAATCCTTTCAACTCCATATTTTCCCATTGATCCATTTGTATATTGTAGCCAAAGGTTTTAGCCTATTTGTCTTCTTTCATCTCATATTTCAACAGGTGTTTATATACTTTAGCAATAACAAGTTATCATTACTACATAGTTCTATTTCAAATGCAGTCTTCCATTGCTCAAAACCATAAAATATTTTATCCACTTTAAGCCTATCTGATAACTGTACATAAGAAAACCATTGCCAAGTATATCCTTCTGTTGTCAAATCTTGATTTCATTTTACAGTCTTCTTGAGAAAATCACAGTAAATTAACCATTTATGTTTACTTATATTTCATGTCTATAAAACGCTTCTTGTGTTGAGAATCCCAAAGGTGTTTTGGGGCAGAATCTAGGTTTATATTTATTCTATACTCTGAGAATAATCTGTCTAAGATAATGATTTTAAAGTCTATATCCACCTTAGCTTTATCATACCATAGGTATCCATGCCACCCTAATCTCAGATTGTGTTCTTCTAAATCCAATAACCTTCTATTTCTTAGCAAAACTCACTTTTTAAAATTTCTTCAAAATCTAAAGATTATATTAAGCCTTTAATAAAGTCTGTAAAACTGATAAAGTCCTTTCCTTTCTGGGTTCTCCCCCCCCCCCACACACATCTTCTTGACCATGTAGTGTTCATTAAAAATACAGATATTAGAAACCTGGAATAGTATGACAGTTGAATTTACCAACCAAATGTCCCAAAGGTGCTTTTTCAAGAGGGCAACTGGACTTTTGGGACAGCCATGATCTGAATGAATGAAAATCTCCGTAGACATTTAACAAACAGATGTGCTGAAGAAGGGGAAACAACTTGAAGCATTTATGTGGCTAAATTTTAGTTCTATATTTAAAACTCAGACCTATTCACTTCAACAAATCTCATGTGTAGGTAAGACTCTACTCTCAATTGCTAAAGTACAGGTAGTCCTCGGCTTACAACCAGAGTTGGGCTTCGAAAATTTTAGCAACGGGTTCTCTGCCCGGTTGCTGGGTGGGCGTGGCCTAGTCGGCTCCTACACCACGGGGGGGGGTGTTGCCCTCCCTGGGTTCCAGAGGCTTTCCTCAAGCCTCTGGGAGGGC
>JANHFL010003370.1:348062-358394 GCA_032468155.1 Oxyrhabdium leporinum
GAGGAGGAGGAGGAGGAGGAGGAGGAGGAGGAGGAGGAGGAAAGGCAATTTCTGTTCTACCAGAGTAGAAAAAAAAAGGTTAAGAATTCAAAAGAAAACCTTAGCACAGAACTAAAATGACTTTTGGTCTGCACATACGGCCATCATAAGAGCAGGTGTGTGTCCCCTGTAGCTTGCCTGTGCCAAATCAACTCGGAACTGCCAAGGGATACATTAAAGTTATCCTGTTCAAACTGAATTTACTCAAAACTAAAATAGATTTTGTGGCTGTATGTTGTGCTCTCTGGTGCTTGATTGTGGTATATTAGTGTCAGATCTTGTGAGCTAGATAACTGGGGTAGCTCAGCTGTAGCTTTTAGGAAAATCAAACAGCAGCACCATTTGTGAGAGGGAGAGGGAGTTTGCATTTGGGTTGTACATCACTTTGTTATATGAACATAACATTTTTAAGAATGGCGAAATGCCAAGGAATTGGTTTTTATTAAAACTCCGGATAATTGCCTAATGCTGGCATTTGTTTCATGATTCCACAGATGATAGTCTTGTCACTGTTTTAAAGTCAGGGTTGTATCAGGCCTGCAGTCTACCTAAAGTGTTTGACGCATGAACATTCACAGATTTTATTCAGCATTTGGACCGGCTTGATTTTTTGCCTTTTGCAGTAGGCTACCAAATGTCCCCAAGACACTTTAAAAGTATTGAATTACAACTCCATGTCCTGCAATTAAATCCCTTTTATTCTCAACTACCCCAAAATAATATCTATTTTTCTCTATTTTTCCCCTCTCAATTACTTGGTATGAGAAGGAAGCCCATGCTAGTACTTTTAAGTTAATTTTCACCCTTATTGCCTCTTGCTTATGCAGTTAATACAAACACTCATTTTGTCTTGAATGGCATTCTTCCTTATACCAAGACAGATAAATGGGTACGCATGCAGGAGCATGCACACACACACACACACACAAACTGAACACTGCAGATGAAATTGGGCATCAGAGATAAAGTCTGAATTTCTTAACTATCATCCCTGATTGCCCTGTGGTTGAAGAGAAGTGGCCAATTTGAAGTATGAATACAGGCGGGGACTACATAAATCATGGACAGTATTCAGTGTATGGAAAAGAAGAATCATTTGGAAAGAGTAAAAATGCAATCATCTGCTTTTTACAGTGAGAGGAAAATGCTACTATGGATTGGAATGTGTGTGTGTGTGTGTGTGTGTGTGTGTATTAGTGTGCCTTGGATTTCCTTGTTCTTTTTTTTAATTGGGCTGGAAGGGGTTACTTCATTATGCAGCAAATTAGAAAATTCATAATTTATCATTGCACCCAGTCGAAATGCCACCCAACTGAGTCGCACCCCTGTGAAAACCATCACATAGTAACAAACTGTCAAAGTCTGCTGCAGCCGACGGGCAAAATTAATATGCAAATGTATGCAAGAAATTAAAAAGCAGAATTACCCAGGCAAATGAGGTAGCTATACTTGAATTGTTAGAATTATGAATAATTACTGCGAATTTTCTGCTCCTAATATAACTTGTTTTTTGATAAACAAAGACTTAATTATCGAGATGCGCTGGAGAATTTCCGTGGCACTCATTAATCTTGCAAAAAAAAGAAAAAAAGAAAAAAAAAGAAAAAACAACAAGTCCCTGGTGCCCAAACTGTAATGAAGAGCGCGTGCCCTGAATCTTCAGAAAGATCAGAAGCACCAAGACGCCAGGACTAGGGGGGAAATAGACAGTGCCAATGTCCCCTCCTGTACCCTGGAGTGTCATAATATCTTCTACCAACTATCAAAGGGACTTATTTATGCCAGCAACCGATCCATAAGTCCAATTAAGTGGGGTGAAACGATCGGTTGATGTGTTAGGAAAATGCCACCTAGTGGTAGCTCTATTTGATCCCAGGGATACCAACTTGACAAAGCGGGGGGGGGGGGGCAGGGGGGGTGCAGTATGCAGCTAATGGATGCTGCATGACAGACCATAATACCCAAGAGGGACAATCTTTTAGGGTCCGTCTCAATGGTCCTCCATTAATCTTGGTTGTGCAGTGCTCTGGTGTCCATGGGAACAAGGGCATTATCATAAGCACTGATTTTAACATTTCCCATTAGGGAACGCAGTGCAGGCAGGAGAAGCTTTGGGTGGTAAAGCTGGAAAGAGAAAGAGCATTATTATCTTGCATTATATGAAAGCCAGCTTCACCCTAGAATCAGTGATATATATACATTTCTTCTTTGCTCCACCTCCACCCCTCCAAAATATCACTCAGAAGAACAACAAATGAGCATATCCTGCTAAGTGTGTCACAGAGGGGGCTGATTGTTCATTTCCTCTGTGTGTGTTTTTTTTAACAGAGAGAGCAACTGCCTGGCCTTTGAGGATTGTGATAATTCACCACAAGAAAGCAAACAGGAAAATAACCCCATGTACTCTCTCTGTACAGACCAAATCAAACCTGCTGTGAGCTTATTATTACTTAAAAACTGGCATTTAAGTCAAAATGACGGACGCACTGTCATTATCCCTATTTGCTTCCATGATAAAGCCGAGCAGATGAGAAGGTAAAATTGCAAAACATCTTCTAGTGCTTCAGAGGTTACTTCAAGGAGCTTGAGGCAACCTATGTTTTCCAATGCATCCTCTCTGAATTCAAGTCTCCAAATTTCCTGATGCCTTGACAGGACCATTTGGCCGCACAGACAAATTGTCATCTTTTAAATCAGGGAATTAGTCTCTCCTTCCTTCTTCCTTGTTTTAGACATGAGTCTCTGCAATTCTTTCTCTCTCACCCACCTCCCGCCTTCACTAAGACTCCGAATATATATATATTTTCCCACATGCTTAAAAATGCAGGAAACATCAGTCCTTCTGCCTCTTCTTACTTAGGAAAGTGTGCGAGATGAGCAGCAGATAAATTTGATAAATAAATAAAAGGAATAATTTTTTTAAAAAAAGGAAGGTACAAGCTGTGGGCAAAGGGCTGGCTTTTTCAGATTTCTCTTTCCCAGATTTTAATAAAGAAGATAGTTGGATTTGCTCTCCCTCCCAAAACCTCATTCAGTGCAGGATTACTCAGAAGTAAGTTCCGCTGAGTTCAATAGCATGGCATTCACTTTCTGCAAGATTAATTCATGCCACAGGCATCGCATGATAAGCCGAGACAAATGTTTTTCATGAGCTCTTAAGAACGATTGGGGAAGCTCATCTAATGATTGCATTTGTTTCTTTAAAAAATAGTGTTCGGAGAATTCAGAAAATGCGTCTCCATTTCCATTTTTATTTCTAAGGGATAAAACATACAAGATCACATTTCTCAGCCAAAGCGCTGTCTCGTGACACAGGGGTGGGGAACAGTATGGAAATGGGTAAGAAAAGTAAGATTATTTTTTTGGGGGGTTGGTTTCTTTCTTTTAATAAGACCTTAAAAAAACATGTGCATTTCTTCACAAATGGGGCAGAAATAAATTGTGATATATTTATTAAAAAAATGAATTGGGTGGGCAGAGGGAGGAGGGGATGAAACTCCATTGAAACACTGAGCTTTTAATGCTTAGCTCTTAGACTGGCTTGAATCCTAATTTATTCAACTATATTTGCAGTGCTGAAATCAAGCTCTCTTTTTTAAGGAAAAAATAAGGCTTTCCATCTTAATAACTACTTGCAGAAAGCATACTGTGGTCTGCTCTATGCTGAGAACAGCTGTATCTGTTGCTTTTTGCCAGGGCAGATAGATAAGAATATTGCTGGGTTCATTTTTTTAACAAGAACCTGGCAAAATTTTAAAATATCTTCATAAATGGGGCCGAAAGAAATTAAGATCTTAAAACTTTGTGGATGAAAGCAAAATTGACAGATGCATTTGATAGGGGTCTTTTTCTAAAACAACACATATATTCATGTACTTCGTTAGTTAAATCAATCACTTGGGTGCATTTTTTTTATTTTTCTTTAACATTGTATATTGGCAACTTTGCATTCTGCTCTTCAATCCCAAAGAGTTTCTCGAGCAGCTAACTGTTAAAAAGAAAATAGCAAATCATAAATAATACTAGTATGCACTCCATATTTCTTCTGTCAGTGAAAGAGCAGAACATAATAGAGTAGATGTCAAAACCACTTGGGTGGTTTATTAATCTCATCAGATTTTACAATACATTCCTTCTTTGGATACATTACCCCCTTCAAAAAAAACACTTTTAATAGCATATATTACTTTAAAAATAATTGTTCAGCATAGTAAAGGTGACACAAATAATTAAAATCTATGACAATCTATGCATAACCTGTGATTTAAAATATTTGCTTTCAACTACTGCACTGAAGAATAGGGAAGTGCAAAGCTTCAAAAGAGGGCATCAGTTTGATGATGCTTTGATCAAATCATTCATTCGAGCAGGTTTTGCACTGAAGCTGCTACTCCTGCTTGGAAGTAGCAACCCGAATCAGGTGGCTTTGAAGCACTTTGTAATCTTTGAAGCATCTTGCAGATTTGAAGGATTTATATTGCTTCTGGAGTTGCTTCGGACAATATATAATGCTGCAACTTAGATTTCATATAAAAGGATGCAGGGTGAGAGGTGTTGATTGACATGAATACCCAGCTAATCAGTTTAATTCTCATTAAGTGTTTTTGGGTTTTTTTCCTAGCAGAATTATTTTGGAGCGACAAGGCTAACTTTGCTTTCAATTGCCTTCATCGTCTCAGTTTTCAGCCTCTTAAATTTACTGTTACAAACTTTAAACTTGCTCTCTCTTAAGCGAATGGGATCTTACATTTTTTGTGATGTTCCTTCAACATATCTTGGGGGCTCAGCTGAGCATTCAACATTGAATAGGGGCTTGAAGCTGACCTCACCTATTTAAAAAAAAATATGCATTGATTTTTGAAATGAAATCAAAGAGAAGGAAAAAAGAGGGAAGGAAAAAGGAGATTTTTTTAAAAAAAAATGGAAAAGATGTTTACAGGTATCATAACATTTTCAGTAGAGCTTTAAAATAGCTGGCAACTTTGTCTGTGGCTTGGCTCTATTAGTAGCACTGTATCTCACAGAGGCATCCTGCTGCTCCTCTTCCTGCTACCTCTGCCAGCTTGCTAACATCAAATGTTGCCAGTTAAGTCACAACTCTCACAGAACTTGGGTCATGTCAGTAGTGAAGGGGGAAGCGGTGGTATTTGCTAAGGATGCGTAAGGGCTCCTCCCTCTGGACCAGAGTGAAAAAATAATCTGTCACCGTCTCACCATAGAAGAAATAATTCACACAGAGCAGGAAGTACCTGCAGAAGACACATCCAGACTTTGCATTGGGCCTTCCTAGTGCTTTTTCCTAAGGGGTGCTTAGAATCCTCGCTGGGAGCGGCTGAACTAAAATCTATGGTAGATTTGGAGGTGTGAAGGCTTAGCTTTCTTTTAGAGGAGCTTTTTCCTTTTTAAACATTTTTTTAGATTAGTTTATAATACAGCATAGAAAGAAAATACAAAAGTAAATAAGATAGGGAAGGGAGAAGGGAAGAGAAAAGTGGGGGAAAGCAAGAGGAAACATGGGAGGGGGGGGAGAAAGGCATTGACTTCTGACTCCTTTTAGTGCAGTAGAATAAGGCATTATCAAACCTCAATTTTTTACTTTTACATAACAGTATAAACTAGCCATTTCTATAACAACAAATCTATCTAACTGGTAAAACCCAAAATCAACGTTTCATTTTTTTTCCACCTCAAGCATAAAGTCCAGAAGTGGTTTCCAAGTAGAAATAAAGGTATTTGTATTTTTTTCTTTGATCAAAATAGTCACGTGATCTCTGCTCACTCCATCAGTTTTTGCAGCCATTCATCCATTGTGGGGATCGAGGTGACCTTCCATTTCTGTGCATAGTCTTGCTGCCATCAACATATATAACAACAAAGCTCCGAATCCCGCCCACCCCAAGTCTTTTTCCCATTAAATCCAAAAGAAAACTCTCCGGTTTTCTTTCTATATTCACTTTAAGAATTTTCTGTATTAAGAGGCACTTTCTAAATAGGTGGTCATCCAAAAAGAATTCTCACCCAGGATGACAACCTTCGTGGTCATCCTTGGTAAGAGTTTCTGCAGACCACGCAGACAAATAAACAAAATAAACAACTCTTTCCCCCACTTACCAACTCAGTGTCCTGAACCAGGGCAGCTCATAGGAACGGTACACGTTGTAACCAATGGTGATGATCTCGTGGAAACATTTGATTTGGACACACATGACCTGCAAGACACGATAATAATTTCTTCAGATAGGTGAGTGGGGACCTTTTAGCCCCAAATCCTTTAGCCTGGTGATCGTATGTGGCTCAGATCAATTTCTCTTATCTACAGTTGCTCTTAACTGGGGACGATGGGAGCTGAAACCCTAACAACGACCAGTTTGGTCTAGTGGTTAAGGCACCAGGCTAGAAAGATTGACTTTGGGTCAATCACCAGGAGACTGTGAGTTGTAGTCTGGCCTTAGGTATGAAAGCTGGCTGGGTAACTTTGGGGCCATCACCTGGAGACTGTGAGTTCTAGTCCCATTTTAGGCACGAAAGTGGGCTGGGTGGCTTCGGGCCAATCAGTCTCTCTCAGCCCAACCCGCCTGATAGGGAAAATAGGAGGAAAGTGTAAGGTATGTTTGCCTTGAATTATTTGTAAAAGTAACAGAGGCAAATTACAAATAAATAAAAACCATCCAGCCTCCTGGGGAAGAAATGGTGAACTGAAGATGACTACGGTGGAATGAAGAGCTAGTGAGTAGATCAGCTCTCTGGACAAGGAGAGGACTTGAGATTGCCCTCAAGTGCACCAGACAGCTGCTCCTCATGAAGGGACCACAAGAGAGCCGCCTCCAGGAGGTTTATAGCTCTTGGAGATGAGGAAATAGCCTTCTGGCTCAAACCACAGTTGGTTCCTTTGAAAGCTGATGTATTCCCTTTTTCTAATTACTTTCAGAAATCGCTTGTTAATTGCTTGTTGGTTTTTAGAAACTTTTGGATTGGCAAGTTTCAGAGCATCGGGTAAACGATCTTCTTTCAAAATAAATTTTAAATACAAGCTTAAGAACTTTAAAAATTTGTTTGGAATAAACCTCAAAAGGGTGATTAGAACTTGGATTCTGGAAAGTTGCAAATGGTTCCTTTCTCGGACATGGGTGCAGCCTCTTTTCCCTCCAAACCCACCCCCACCCAATTTGGATTACCTTCTAACCTGAGATCCAAGCCATCCGTCCATCTGGAGGAGGGAATTTCTCCAAAGCCCTCCCACTCTCGGAGAGAGAGAGAGAGAGATTTTTTTTCAGACACAACAAGAACTTACGATCATCATCAACACCATGGGTCCCAAGTAGATGATGATGAAGAAGAAGACAATCATGGCCAGCGTCAGGATGCCCCTCACCCACCAGTTCTTCCATCTGCAAGAGAGGATGAGTCAAGTCTGAACTCCGGAGAGCTCTGCGTTTCAACAGCACAACGAGACTACAATCCGTCCCTCCTTGTCTGGTGTTTTTTTCCCTTTCACATTTAAAAACAATAAAACTCAAAGCCAGAAGATTTTTTATCAAATAATTCAATGTATTGCATAACTGCCTATCGATGCCGCTCTTAATTTTAATCAGCTTCTTACGTTCCTGTTATATTTTTAGCAGCGGCTGCTTCTAGCACCAGCATCTCCTGCCAGAACACGAGGGTCTCCTCAGGGTCTGCCTGGAGAAGCTCACGGACTAAACGCTGCTCAAGAGAGGAAGGATTGAAGAATCTGAGCTGCTGAGCCCAGCAGATACAGTGAACCCGCCCAGCAAGCAGACTTTAAATGCAAATTGAACTGTGTTTAAATTATCTTTATGTCTTCATAAATATTTACGAGGACACAGACATCCTCGCAGATGAAGGACATTCAGTCCAAGCTTCTAATCCAGAGAAGGCAGAAGGAGATCTGTCGGTGGTTAGCTGAACGTTGCTAAGAGATTCGGACTGCCCTTTCCAATGTTAGGTGGAACATGGCTAGATTACATCCAAGCAGTATTCGCTTGGCCTGTGGGTCCTCCACTTGCCATTCCTGGGAATCCCAACATCACGACATCCGGAATGGAACCAGGCTGCGAATCCCACCTTAGAATGTGGTGCACGCACATTGTTGGGGAACAAACCTTTAAGTAATGGTGTAACAACTGGACAACCCCAGATATCCTGAATGACCACCTTGGGGTTCAAATCATCTAAAGTTGCTCATTTTCCCCCAATAGGAAAGACCCCGCCTCGCTTCGCAAAGCCTGGTTTGCTTAACGATGGTTGCCAAATAAACTACAACTGGTTGTATTTGCAGCAAATGGTAAGCTATAAAGCAAATCACGCGTATTATGTCTTCTACACTGGGTTTGATAGCGAGGAGACAAGTTTTCTGCCAGTGCCTGGATGAAGCCGTTTGGGAAAAAGATTCTCCATCTTGATCTTAGCCTATGGTGAAGGGGTAGGAAGTGAGTCAGAACTCAGCCGGGAGAAACACAATATGGCAGTTGTGCTACCGCCACTATGGCACCAGGACCTCCTCCGCAGGATGGTCCACCAGGTAAAGCCAGTTCATAGTAAGCCCTCCCCCCATCCCAATGCTCAAGAATGTTTTGCTATCACTGTTGTCAACCCTGAAGAATGACCTGACCAAGGCCATTCTGAGGCTTTGATGTTGCCATACTGGAGCTGAGGGACAGGGAGGGAGGGTTTGTTGGGGTTTGTAGACAAAACAAAATACTTTCTCCTGGGAACCAAGGACGTTCCCACAGGTGGCAAGAGAGGAAGAGCGATGTCACCAGGCAACCGGACAGGACCCTGATTGGACCATGTGACTGACTGTTTGGGAAAGGGGAGAAACTTTCACTTTTAATTAGGTGAAACCCGTGAGAATATTCAGAGTTGGTTTTCACCAGCCAGTGCCAATATGATATGTCCAATAAACTTGTTCTTTGAGGAACCTACTTGCCTCAGAGTTCTGTTTGCTACGGGCATATTAATTGGAACCCTAACAACGGTACCTTGAGGACAGGCGGGACAGTGCTCTGTTGAGGACCTCAGGGGTATCGTCTGCCGAAGAGACCGGAACGGCCTCCGATTTATTCTCACTATCTGATGCAGTTTCTCCTCCATCAATCTTGTTTTCCAGCTCCAACTCCTGCAAGGTAAGACACATGAGGGGTTTCCAGCAACTCGGGATGGGCAGCAGAAGCAATTGGCGGTTGCCTGCCATTCAGGCACTCAGGCCTGCCTCATTCCAACACTAGAGAAACAGCGAAGCTGGACCCCACCTTCACCCACAATGGTAAGCTGCAGCTTCTCAACGGGGTTTGATGACCAAGTCGGTAGACCGGCAACGCTTTTACAGCCTTTGAAATGGACTCTGCTGATAATGTCGTACAACTGCCAGGGCCGCAAAGAAGACAAGGGGAATCAGCCCAAATCAAGCAAATAAACTGAATTGAGGCTAACAAAACTAATCAGAAGTCCAAAGATAATGGAGGGTTTTACACTCCTTTCCAGCCCTCTCTAAGTGCTTCACAGAGTCAGCCTCTTGCCCCCAACAATCTGGGTCCTCATTTTACCCACTTTGGAAGGATGAGCCAACCTTGAGCCGGGTGAGATCGAACTGCCAAATTGCAGGCAGTCGGCAGAGGGAGCCTGCAGTACCGCACTCTGTGCCACCATGGCTCTTGGTATATAACTCGAGCAGGAGAATTTGAAAAGGGTTTGCAGGTGGGAGAGGGAGGAATGGAATTTAAAAGCTGTTTTTGACATAGCTGATTCTACTGCCGAGTGTTTGAAGTAATCGGGTTACTAACTTATCAACTGCAGTGATTCACTTAACAACTGTGGCAAGAAATGTCATAAAATGGGCCAAAAGTCAATTCTGCCCACAACAGGTAGTTAGGATGACACTAAAAATTATAAGTAAAAGTCTATTTGTTCCTAGACTCATTAGCTTGCTGGAAATTTTACTAAATAAAAACAAAAACAGGAACAAAAAATGGGTCAGGGTCAAATTGTTCAAAAGTCAAACAGAACATTTTCATCCCTGAGAAGTGGGCTGGGGAAACTAATATACCCAGTTCTGTCCAATTTTTTTTAAAACCATGATTGCAAATAAATCTCAGTGGGTATACGGTTTGGATTGCTTTTGTGCCATTTTAATTGTAGTTTCATTTTTATTTTTCAATTCTGATTGCACTTGGCCCCGGTACGGTCCCATTATAAATAATTGTTTGCTTTGCTTGTTTACCATATAAACACACAATCATAAACGCTGCATTTTAATTTGCATTTTTCGTTCAT
>JANHFL010003370.1:364239-378571 GCA_032468155.1 Oxyrhabdium leporinum
CTTCCTTCCTTCCTTCCTTCCTTCCTTCGACATCTTACATTCAGTGTGATTCCACAACTCTAATACAGGAGTTGTGGAATCACAACTGGATGTACAGAATCCAGAAATATTTTTGCACTAGAACTGAAGGAAAAGTTCAATATAAGCAGGGGTGGATATATTTTTTTTGTAACTGGTAAGCAACTGGTAATCAAAAATCTTTACCATTCTCCTGCATATCTCACAAACCAATTATAAGTTGCAAACACATGCAGTCCTAGTGATTGCAGTGAACAACAAGTAAGCATCTGGCAACAGTGAAGCCTCTATTCCTGCATACAACTCCATTCTTGACACCAAAGTACTTAGCTGGATCGTTCCTAGTGTGATGATTTCAGGAAGGGGAGTTGGCAGGGGAGGGGGAGAGCCCTCAGAAGTGGCTTCTTTGTTGTCACATTTTTTCATTGTATTGAATAGTATATTATTCTGTTGGCATAGACTGAAAACTGTATTTTTGACGCCCTTCCTACCTTATTCTTACGTCTGAAATGGCATTACCTTGTCATGCACATGCATTGATCTTGCCTGACTGTCACCCTCCCCTTTCATTATTTAGGGTTATTACTTTTTGTTATTATTTTCCATTCAAATCCATAATTACTCTTAACTTTCAAGTTTATTTTTAATCTCTTTGTTCATGGATTTAGGCTCCTGTATTCTCCCCACCCCCAGCCTTGATGAAGGCATGTTTCAAGTACAGCCATAATCATGTGCAATATTGTTCAATTAGTCACTCATTTATGATTATTTTTTCCTTCGAACCTCTTAATTCATGTGAATGTAACAAAATGTTTTCAATCTTTTTTAAAGAAAAAAAGGAGATTTCTAACAATTTCTTACTTTGTTTTTTCCCAAATGATATTTGATGCTTCTTTTTTAGAAAAGAAATCTTAATTGCAAGCCAAGGGAGAGAAGAGGAATGAAATATGGCACAATTTTACTGATACAGCTTACGGCACATTAGAAAGGAGAAGGACTCAAAACTAGCAACCTGGCTTGTGATAATGGCCTCCATGTGCCAGCTACTGGGGAGACAACCAGAAAGATTGTGTTAGGATAATAATCAATTCTACCCTTCCAATGGACACCATTGAACATGTGGTTAAGTGCCAAAGTTGATTGAATATCCTAAGTCATCAAGCCCCATGATCTACTGTTTCCTATTTAACAATGATCTTACTCAGTGTCCCTTTGATCTGTTGAGGCAGAGAATACAGAAAGAGGTGCGGGGGGGGGGGGAAGAAGAAACACGGGTTAGGAAACACAGTTGTGTTTTATTATAAACTGAACTACAAAAAATGAAATGGAAAAAATCCTGGAAGACAGGGGGTGGGGAGAGAGATGATTTTGTTTATTTGCTTGTTTAATTTTCATTGTTTCTGCAGATGAAGCTCAAACAAAATATGTGGTCTTGGGTAGCAAAAGCCTTCTGGAAAATCTCTGTCTTCAGTCTTTTCCAGAGACAAAAGGGCCTCCAATTGGAAGTAGTTCCAAAGGAAACTCATGGAAAAAGCTTCAGTCCCCATAATTCCTAAAAATAGGGGAAGACTTCTGCTTCTCTCAGCATGTTCAAACATTGATGTACAAACAGTAGCTCTAACTTGCTAGTGTTTAATTTAAAGCTATTGTCTCCCATCTGGATTCTGGACCTATATAATCTCCAGGCAGTAGAACAGTAGAACAGTAGACTTTGACAGAATCTCCCTGTTGGCCTAGGGTTGTGCTTGAGGGTATCATCAGGACATTATGGTACTGAACTCCAAACCATTGGATGATCTCCATCAGTGGCTTCATGTACCTGTTAAATAGCAAGGAGAAAGTAACCATGATGTAGATATCTCCAATCCTCACCCGGCTACCACTGTCTGGAACTGACCATGGAGTAAGGAAAGGAACTGCTCCAGAACCATGCCTCCAATCCCCAGTCTCTGCAGCAGGTACAGAAGGTTACTATGGTTGATAATATCAAAGGCCAGAGAAAGATCCAAAAGGACTAAGACAAGCACACTACTCTGTCCAGTTCTCAACATAGGCCATAAATCAAAATGACTAATCCTATCTCTGTCCCACATCTGAATCCTGACAGACATGGGTCTAGATAATCTGCTTCATCTACAGACATGGGTCTAGATAATCTGCTTCATCTACAGCACTCTGTAGTTGTCCTGCACCACTATCTCCATAACCTTCTTCCCAAGGAGAAGATTGGGAACTAGTCTTAACTAATACCTCTTTATCTAGAAAGAGCACTTACCAAAGCGCCTCCATCATCTTTATTTATTTCAACAGTAATAATTGGTAATTTGCGATCATATTGTTGCTGCAACCAGTAAACAGATGATGACCAGAAATCCTTGTCAATCTCCTGAAATACCTATACCTATTACATACCTATATGAAATACCTAGTACATATAGAAATACCAAGGAACCATAATTGTGTATAGTGGTGACATTTTTCCACTTGTGAAGCAGCTCAGAATAAATCACTTGTGCAAGCGCACAAGGAATTTAAACAGCTTATATTCTCCCTGGAGAAATTCAAGCCATCAAACAAACAGATAAAGCTTTGCAACATTGCTTGCACTTCCGGAACTTGGCGCTGACACATTTGTTTAAAAAAAACTGCTAACAATGTTCAATATGTACCAACTGTACAAGCAAATGAAAGAAGAACATAAAAAATACACTAGACATCAAGAGCTAAACATGATCCCCTTGGTGCTATAGCTAGAGGCTTAATGAAAATATATCTGCAAGATACAAAAATCCTTTAAAATAATTTTGCACCATTAATCGCCTCTTTAATACTGTGTCTTATCTTATTAATTCCAGTCAAACTAAATGAAATTGCAAAGGTTTACAAAGATCTCTTTGTTAAATGTGGATTGGAAAATCATTTCATATAATCCAAACTTCTACCTCTTCATATCATATGTTGTTGTTTTTTAATGCACAGCTCATTTGAATAGCATAGAAGTGTAGAAATCCTCAGGTTGCAACAGACACACCCATCATACTTAAAGTCAATATTACATTTTAGAATGTAATTGAAGTGTAAATTAAATATTATGTATACTTTTGTCTCTTATTTCGATTCTATATGCAAAGATCTGCCTTGGCAATCGTCTTTATCCTATTGTTTTATTACAACCCTTAAAATTAAAATCCATTCTTGTCTTTAAATGTTTTATTGTACTTGTCACTCTTGTTTTGTGTTGTAAAGCCTATGATTAATTCTGTCCGCCAAGTGCATACGGTCTGCCTGGCGATCATCCATTATCTTCATCACTGCTACTTCAGAATGAGCAGTTCATTATTAATTTTTCCCATCTTTTCAATTACCAGATGTGCGTTTACATTTCTATACTTCTTAGACAATTCTGAGTCCTAAATTTAGGAGATATGCAGCCAATGACCAATATGAATAATTGAGATCAAGAGGACCAACACTTCCAAACAGTATAGAATGACAAACTGGCTAACTAGATAAATGTAGAGACAGGCAAACATGCAGAGGAAAAGATAATAGAGAGATGATAATTTCTAGATGCTATTTGTTTGCCATGCTCTCTTGGGACCAAGAATTGGGACTGAAGATGGACTTGCCAACTGTAAATACATGCATTGAGATCCAAAGTTAATGCAGCCTTGTTAAGCCCTATATTGTGAACTGTTGCTGTGTCATTGTAATAACAGTTCCACTTGCACTATATTTCTTCATATAATTACTTGTAAATTTGATACTAATCGTTTTACATACAATTCTCTAATGGCCTGCAGTTAACATGGAGTACAAGAATTGTAACTGCTATACAGAAACACTTGGAGGAACATGTCAGTTCAGCTTTACCTTGAAGAATGCAAAGCTGTATGTCTAGTCTTGCCTTTTTTTTCCATTCCTTTCTTTCCCAACCATTTGTCAAGCCCCAGATAATTTGCAAATGCAAGAATCAAGGATATATAGATTTCAGGATACATTTTAGTGCTAGTCAGGGTAAACAAGTAATCTTGAAAATTGTATGTGTTCATTTCCAGATAGATTTACAGCTGACGAAGTCAGATTAAGTCTTTTTAAAATGTTTCCTTCCTACAGCCCAAAGGCCTGGCCAGCCTTGTCTCTTATTTAAATCCACTAATCAACAATTTCCCATTGTTTCTCATACCACTTTAAGGACGTAGCTAATTTCAGAAGAAAAGATCTAAGCATATCGAAATGTATTTAAATATGCATGAATAATGAAAAAGAACAGACAAAAAGCTATTAAATTTCTAGCCGCCCAGAGTCTCCTTGTGGTGACATGGATGGCTAAATAATTTAATTAATAAATAAATAAGAAGCAGGCCTCTTTTAGTGTTGATGAACACATTTGGAGTTTTGAAAGCATTTTGTTGGAACACTGACAAAATATTTATCATGGATATAGTCACAAAATTTCCTTTTACAGAAGGTGAACTGTAAAGTTGTTTTCCATCATTGCCCATATCTTGAATGCTCTCTATCACCTAACCTTTCTTTTTCTATGACAGGTATGACTATGTCAAACAAGCTTGAGTGAAGATTGTTGAAGGATGAAGCATTCTGTGGGTATCTTCATGAGAGAGATAGTGTGCGTGTTCCTCACAGCAGGGATCTAACCTGAGCAAGAAAAAGTGAAGCAGGTTTCATAACTATAACAGAAACAGAATAGAAAGTAAATAAAACATTTATTTACAAGAAGTGAGATGGCCGAAGCCCAGCACCTAGCTAACTATATCTTATCAGGAAGAGATCAACTGTTCTGTGCCTGCATACCGAAGAAGAAAGGCAGAAGGGAGTTTGCTCATATTAGCAAACTCATAGACAAAGAGCTGGCAAATTATAGATAAAAGGGGACACTGAATAAATTCCTAACTCTATGACCACATAGAGTTTATATGCTGCCCATTATCATTGGGAGTTGAGTGGCATGTTATTGATGTTGTTGTTGAAGAAGAACTAATCTCTTTGTAATAATAATTAGGGAATAAAGAGCCGTGGTGGCACAGTGGTTGGAATGCAGTATTGCAGTCTAATTCTGCCAACTGCCAGCAGTTCGATTCTCACCAGGCTCAAGGTTGATTCAGCCTTCCATCCTTCCAAGGTGGGTAAAATGAGGACCTGGATTGTTGGGGGCAATAGGCTGACTCTACAAACAGCTTAGAGAGGACTGCAAAGCACGGGGAAGCGGTATATAAGTATAATGCTATTGCTATAAAGAATCAATTTCTATTATGCAGCTGTCAATTTCCAAGTAGTAGGTATGTAATTCAAAAGAAGGTATGAAAATATTAAACTTTGTCTTAATATCAAATTAATATATGTAATAATTTCTTCCCAGAACATCATAGAACAGGGGTGTCAAACTCATGTCGTCACAGCAGCGTCACGTGACGTATCGTGACTTTTTTCCCCTTTGCTAAACTGAGCATGATTGTTGCCAATTTATCATGGATATAGTTACAAAATTTCCTTATACAGAAGGTGAACCGAGGGCCAGGAGTTTGACAGTCCTGACATAGAATACTACAAAAATATATTTTAATGAGGTGTTATTCTGGTTGCATCTTCAACAACATTATTTACTCATCATATTTCAATATAAATGCAATGAGGTTTAATTAAGTTCTTTTTTTCTTTTTTCTTTTTTTGCATAAATCAGAATCTGAGATCTAGTGAGGTTTTTTTAGTATCAAGGTTAAAATATTTTCCATTGTTTAGACAAAATGGGGGTCCTTGTTCTATTTACTCCTTAACATATAAATACCAAATTAAGTTATTGATAATATATGTTTAAAAAGATTAATTATGGCCTTTGGGGGCATAGGATTTAATGATCCAATAACTTGGATGACTCTAAGGCTGAAAATGCCATTGGTCCAAATTAAGATCTCAACAAAAGTTATAATCGTAAATACTGTCAGTGGGGGACAACTAATAAATGGTATTTGTATTTTAGCAAAAAAAATGATAAACACTCATGGCTATCAGCTACAAATTGATCAGGTACAAATTGATCTCAGTATCCAACCAGGGCCTCCATAAAACTGTTATTATTGTTGTATTAACTGATTTTGAGATCTGGATTACCCCATAATATAATTATGCCTGAGAAAAAGGATCAAACTATATTCTTCAGAAAAGGTATACCTTTGTTTTCAAATCAACATAACAGTAACAGTAATAAGAAAATCAATTGCATTTATAATCCAAAACTGTCCAATTAATTAAGGTGCTATATATAAATATTTCAAATAGCTAAGGTGTTCCATTGGGGCTGAGAGAACCAGGTTCAACTTATCAGCTGAGTGCAGAGTTCAACGGGTAATTTTGGATAGTCATTTTGTTGGGGTAAAATCAGGGAAGGGGAGGATTAGTTGGAGATTACTTTTGCTCTCAATGAAAAGATGGGATCTCAACCCAATCAACCAGAACTACCTTGTGGATCTTCTCCTATCCTTTTCATCCAGATGTCAAAGATCTTCTTTGTCTATAGTAGCTGTAATTGTTACTTGGAGACATATTATTACTCAGAGATACATTAAGATACAAGCAGGCTAGTTTAGAGAGTGGACAACTTGTTTATCATCTGTATCCTTACTCAGAATCCTGTCTAGATGCTCTTTGTTGATGAGCAACTTAAAGACTTTAAAATTTTAGATCTTTAAACTGGGTTTGGACTGGATGGCCCTTCAAAGAGATCAATTAGACCTTCAATTAGAGATCAGCATTCAGTCAAATAGGGCCCAGGGGCCGAATACGCAAGCCTGAAGATGATGAATGAGACTTCATTGAAACGTCGCCAAGAAACCTTCAAACCTACGCGGGAAAAAACCCGAAAAACCGATGATACATATATATATATATATGCAGTATTGCAATGCCTTTATATTATGGCATCTCATTTTTATACCTCTGATACACACATACAGCACACAGGAGAATTGTATAAGGAATGGATTGATTTTGGTCATTTATTTTACAACATCATTGAAGAACTTTTAAAATGTGAGATCGCTAGAGGATTATTTCAGGAAAAATCACGAACTGTTTGTTATATGAGATATAACACTCCTATAAATTCTGATTAAAGGTAAAGGTAAAGGTAGGGTTAGAAAAATCCTTTAATGGCAAAGTTGTAATCACTTTAAAATGATCGTTGATTATTTTTCCTCCTAAACTCTGTGAGCAAATTTTGAAAAGTAAGGATAAGATAGCAGAACTATAGTTAATAAAAGGATTTCTAAAATCATGAATCAATAATACAGTAAAACACAATAGACTAGGAAAATAGAATATCATATCAACATGGATTAAAACGTTAATAAGATCTGAGTAAATACAAAAATCTTTCACATGGCTCCAAAAAAGGGGAGACATCATTACAGATAGATCTCAAGTTACAATCTGTCACTTAAAGACTTTTCAAAATTACAATTGGCCCAAAATAAGTGCTTTCTGTCCCATAAAACAAACACACAACAATTGACTTGCTTTTACAACCAGTTGCAATGCCTGGAGTCACATGACCGCAATTTGTGATGGATTTTGCTGGTGAATGAACCACAGTGATTCACTTAACTGTTACAAAAATGTTGTAAAATCAGGTCCAGACGTGTAGGTGCATTGACTTATAACTGTATTGACTTACAACCATAAACTACCTGTAGTTGAATTTCACTGGGAATAGAAGGTGGGCCATAATAATAACAATAATACCAAAATGTTCCTCTCTTTTACCCTGCCTTGTTTAGAAAGGCAAGGGCACAGAGAGAATGATGGCAGATAAAATCATAGAGTTGGAAGGGGTCAGTTAGGCTTTCAAGTCCTGGCTGCCTGTATATCACTGCAGGAATTCAAATCCACCATAGACATCTGTCTAGCCCTGTGTGAACAGCCTCATGAAGGAAACCTACCACCTGTCTTGGTAATTTGTTCCACTGTTGGATAGCTCTTACTGTTAATCTACCCTCTTGTAATTTAAATCCATGTGCAGCATATTGTCAATGACATGATCAGCTGCAACAGACAATGATCTCATTGGTGCCACCTCATGTGCAACAGCCTCTACTCCCTTACAACACCAGGGAAAGTGTCACATTCACGGTTAGAAAGTTTTTTTTTTTAATCTTTTACCCTTCCTAAGAGTGTAGTTATAGCTCCAAGTGCCCAAACTAGAAGAAAAAAAGGGGACATGTAAATGCATTCTAATGGTCAATCCAAATGTTACAGTGATATTAATGTAACCTTTTCACAAGAAAAACAATATATAGGTTTTTTTTTAACAACACATGGAACAAATGGAGAAAGGTACAGGAAATTTTGATTATCAATCATCTCAGCCCTTTCTTCAGACTTAACCTATTTATAGCCATTCTGCCGGAATAACAATGACAAAGGATCCCACATAAAAATGGAGAAACCAGGAGCACCTGAAGCAAAATGATGCCAGTAGGTGTGTGCAATAACATCATGCAAATAGTCCCATTAGGCCCTAGGCAGCGACATCAGAATGTGTAACATTGTATAAATTATTTTTCTCTGTGGCTCATCAGTGTTGACCAGACAGTGTCATTTTAATTTCCCATAATACCCTGTTGCAACAGCATCGTGTAGCATTATAGATAATTAAATGAAGATGATTGCACCCAGAGCCAGTGCTGATTTAAAACACTGCTGCCTCTTGTTGTTGAAAGCACTAAGACAGGGCTTTCAAACTCCCAGCCCGTGGGCTGGATGCGTCACACACTGGCCACTCCCACACCCAGTTTAGCAAAGGGGGAAAAAAGTCCCAATACGTCATGTGACGCTGCTATGACGACATGAGCTTGACCTCTCTGCACTAAGACATTATTAAGGATCTTTTCCTGTTTCCTAGGAATGGAAAAAATTGCCTAGATATTAGCTAAATTCAGGAACATAACCATATGAAATGAGAGAATCCATTTTCTCCCTAAACATTTTAAAGATATTCAAGATTCAAGAATTGCTACATTACAACACTTTAGTGGGCTCATAGACGAGATATATTTATGAGTACAAAATCTCCAGGACTTATCATGACTCCAGATTTCCTAGTGGTCACTGAAAAAAAAGTCTCTGGCCTAACTTGGTGGTTGATTTCTGAGAAAACCTATATCTAATGCTGATGGTCACATTTTAAAGTTTTTAACATTCACAAATTAGAAATCATTTAAGCATTTAAAAATGGAGCCAAGCTGAATGATAGATGGCATCTTGAACTTAAGGACAGTACTTCTCTTTCAGATGGCAAGTCCAATTATATCCTCTTTTAAGATTAGAATCAGTCATACTTGAGAAGACAGTTATGATAATTGTCACGATCATTATTTTGAAACAAAAAGAATTATTTGGATGGATACATCTCTATGTGTGATTTTCTCTATTATCTTAAATATAATACGATCATTCTCTGTAGGTGAATACGGTTAATAGCTATTTTTCTCTTTTTACTGTTAAAGTTTGCTTTTCATATTATTCTTACCTTTAGTATGCACACACACACACATGCACACACTTCTGGTTATGATCGATTGCTATTGACATAAAATTACTAGATTGTATCTGTTCTTAGAAGTATAATCCCTGGAAAATGAGGGATTGACATGTAGTTCTTTTCCCTTTTTTGCCATTGTCTTATCTATTGTAAACCTCAATCCTGCCCAAATAAGTTATATTTGCTCACTTTTGATTGGGTTGATAATTTCACAAATGATGATTCTCCTACATCCATTAGTGTCTAAACAAGATATGCTGGAAATAGTGTATTGTTCTATATTCTAAGGGGCCCAGGTTTTTTCCTTCTTCTGTAAAATGATTGCACTAAAAATACAATTTTGACTTGCAACAACTTAAAATAGCTATTCCACACTTTTGTAAAGAAGAGTCAGTTTGGAGGAGAGTTTAAGGCAAGAAGCTAGAGACCAGGAGACCAGGAGTTCTACTCCCATCTTAGACACAAAGCCAGGTGGGCGTCCTTGAGCCAGTCACACTCTTTCAGTCCTAGGAAGCTGGCAATGACAAACCACATCCAAACAAGAAAACTGCAAGGATTAGTCCAGGCAATCACCAGGAATCCCCATTGACTCAAAAGCACACACACATACAAACCCCTTTCCTGAGACACTGTACATAAAGCTGCCATACCCATGCAATGCTTTGGGACAAGATTCCCATGTTCATTGAGGTATTTGTACCCCTATGAGCAGGTATATGTTTATATGAGTAGATGTATAGATGTATAGTAGGCATATAGATGTACATGCACCATGTGTGTATGTATATTTGCATGGATTTCACAGTAACAAACTTGCATTCAAAATTGTACAAGTAGAGCAAGAATTTATCAAACATAAGTAGCGTTATGGTAATGGGAGTGTATCCATACAATTATCTTCAACAATTTCACATCTTCTCTACTGAGAAGTAATGCTTTGAGACTACAAATAATGAAAGTGTAACTGCTAGAACAATGGTCTTGCTTGGCATAAAGTACTTGGATAGATTTTGTATCTGCAACTCCTGGAGGTGCACAGAACAAGAATCTGAAGGACAGATTCTAAGAGCGTACTTGTAAACAAAGCAAAGTATTGTACATCTCGATCATGTTTTCCCAATATGACATCTTCACTTGTGAAATGTATCCTGAGTATTTAGTTTGCCAGGTGCATATAGATTAAGAAGCTGCACTCACGTTCTTTTATCCTGCTTTATCAATGTGTACAACTCCAAAAGAAGGTGAACAATTGGTTCCTTCTTAGAACTGACCTACTTTTAATCATTTGCCATTGGAAAGATGCAGAACTTAGATCTTGGCAGGAAGCTGTTGCTATTCACTGTGAATGGTGGTTTAAAGGGGCTGCCGTATGTAGTCAAATACATTGGCACAGTAGGGAAATATGATCTTTTCTAAGGCTGCTATTCTAATCATTTCATCTAATCCCTTGTCTCAATATAATATTCACTGGCACAAAGTTAATTTAATACTCTTTTTTTAAAAAAATCCCAGTGATAGCATACACACACAAAAAACCTATTATAAAGCAGAATACATTGAATGGAAGCGTCTGGGAAGCCCTTCTTCTCCTGCTAATTGTACCCTGCATGTCGACCAGGGAGGCCTCCATGGCTGTGCACTGTTGTCTTTTTCCTTATTTTATTGCCATATTTAAGAACAGTTGGAGAGCTGCTAGGGATAGCTGGCATTCTCCATAGAATAACTGGCAGTAATTGCCATGATATGTAAGATGACATATTTTATTCTCTTTTTACTTCTCTCTTCTTCTTTGGTGCATGACTAGCAAGATTGCCATCATTATAATGGAAACATTATATGTCAAGAATGGACAATGGATGTTCTTTCAGAGGTTGTTAAATGGCAACATTTAAATGTTAAATTGAATAGCTGATGGTGAAGGACAATAGGAATGAGAGTTCAATAAGTTCTGGAGAACCACTCATTAATCACCCCACATATGTAGGAAAAAGCAATGTGAATGTGAAAAGTTCATTTTCGTACATATGGTTCATATGATGACTGCTCTATTCTGATACCAGCCCACATGCTCTTTCCAAAATGCTATATCTGCTTACATCTGCAAGCAGACTCTAACATTTGTAAGAAAAAGGGACTTTCAGCTGTTTTGCTCCATCTACTTGGAATGACCTGTTCAAAAATATACACATTCACCTTTGTAAAGTGGCTTGACTTTTCTTCAAATAGCCACTTTGCTTTCTGGAAGCAACACAAATGTCCTTATCGAGCCCAGTGATTCTCTTCCACAAAAATATGGCTACAACTTGAAACCTTAATTGTCTAGTTCATTAGTTGGGAAAGGCTTCGGAGCATGCATTGCATATTCTGGCATTTCCAAAAGGTGACTAGAAGCATTGGAAGAAGTTTCTTCCAGCTGTTGGAACTGCCAAAGGATGCCTCAGCAAAGAAGCAAAATGAAACTATGTAGCCACTTCATTTTGCACAAGACTTTGGCTACATTTCTTCCAAAGCAACTTTAAGAGGATGCTCAGTCAAGTCTTTGTTGGTGTGTTGTACCCCCTCAAACCCTTGACCGACCCCAGTATGCACAATGTTATCTTTCCTGTTTTCTACCAAGCAGATACAGTACTTTGTCTATTCACGCTGACATTCCAAAATATATATTTTTTCTCTTAAAAACTATTTCAGACATAAGACTAGAAAGCACTATTAAATCAGATTTTTAAATCTGATTTACTAGTGCTTTCTACTTGCTTGTCTGAAAGTTTGCCTGTCATTCCTCTACTTGTTTTGAAGTTTTATAGGCCATCTTGAATGTATACAAATGCATAAAAATTATAGTCAAACCACAGCACACATAAAAGAAATGGCAAAAACAACAGGGACTATTACTCCAACAGAAACATTGTTCATCCCCAAATATTGGAGAAATGAATAGTACCCAAAGAATTTGGGGTTGGCTCTTATCTTAAGGTGATAGTGGGAAAAATTACTTTATGTAACCATTGTTGCTCATTTATTTTATATTACAAATAAGGCAAGAGGAAATTGCATGGGAGATTTTTCTTTGCCTCAGGTATTAACAGCTTTCCGTATAAGATGCCCTGGTGCCATTAATAGTTCCACTTCAAGCAACGAAATCTGTTGATCCAACTCTGAAGGAATTCTGCTCTGTAACATCCAGGGTAGAGGAACAATCTGTTCTCCAGCAGTGATCGTATCAGAGACAGACTGTGGGATAGAAGTTCAGAACACCAATCAGCAAAATGTAGGTAGTCCTTGACTTCCAACTATTCATTTAGTGACCGTTCAAAGTTACAACAGCACTGGAAAAAGTGACTTATGACTGTTTTTCACATTTATGATCATTACAGCATCCCCATGATCACATGATCAAAATTTGGACACTTAGCAAACTGGCATGTATTTATGATAGTTGCAGTGTCCCAGTGATCACCTTTTGTGACCTTCTAACAAGCAAAGTCAATTGGGAAGCAAGGTTCACTTACTAACCATGTTACTAATTTAACAACTCCAGTGATTCACTTAACAACTGTGACAAGACAAGTCGTAAAATGGGACAAAATTCATTTAACAATTGTCTAGTTTAGCAACAGAAATTTTGGGCTCAATTATGGTCATAAGTCGAGGACCACCTATAAACAAGGCAGAGACCATATTTTGTGAACCCATCTTACTATTTAAAAGGAATTAAATTTTAAAAACAACATAGTTAAAAATCTGTGATATAAAAAGCACCTAAGTGTGCCAGCTCAGTCATTGAGAAACAACTTTTCTTCTACCCTTATAATTCAATTTTTTGTGTTTTATGAAAGCAAACAGATCTCCTCTCTGCCTCTCAGATGAGTTTTTTAAGCACATTAGAAAATAGGATATGAAGATGTACACCGTCCCCAGTGCTATGTTTTGTGTTTCCAATCCTTAGGGATTCTGTTATTTTCAGTCATTCACAGATCTATTATCCAGAATAGCATTTAAAGTCCCAAAATAGCTGAAGGGTGCCAAGTTGAAGAAGGCTCGATTAAGTAGATCACAGTTTCTAAGATCACATTAAATCCCAGCTTGGTTTACACATACACATAGCACCATTATGACAAGAGTGCCAATTTTAATCACTGTGGGAAAGTTTAACTAGGTGGGAATCAAGAGCTAAAGCTGTCCTTTTCTTCATAGAACTTTGATGGCTGCTGGAAAAAGAAGAGTAAAAATACAAAGTTCTAAGATGGACCCTGGTAAAACAGAGTTCTTTCTTTTTAGAGTTCAGCTGTTACTACATGTAAACTTCTGTAAGGTTTATATGACACTTATGAGAATGGGTTTTTAAGAAGGGTTCTTTCAGCTTTTTCAATTTCTCTGGCTGTGTTTCTCACTGTTTAACTTCCATGCTGAGATGAAAGTTCCATGAGAAATTTTTGTTTGCAAAAATTGATGCAATTGATTGGTATGAACAAAGGGATGAAAGAAGAAACCCACTGAGTTTGGGAGAGCACTTAAGATAAATTTAATTACTACCAGGAGCAGAGGTCTTATTTGGATAAACTGCAGCAGCAATTTATTTTAATTCCTCTTTTAAACATAGTTTTCCCAACTCAGTAAACAGTGGCCATATTTTCCCACAAGACTTCTCTTGAACTGATGCCACCCTGTGAAACAGTGAGGAAGGAAGGAAGGAAGGAAAGAAGAAAGGAAGGAAGGAAGGAAGGAAGGAAGGAAGTAAGGAAGGAAGTAAGGAAGGAA
>JANHFL010003370.1:378671-390561 GCA_032468155.1 Oxyrhabdium leporinum
TTCTATTCTATTCTATTCTATTCTATTCTATTCTATTCTATTCTATTCTATTCTATTCTATTCCATATTTTCTATTCCATGCCATTCCATTCTATTCTTTTCATGTGTTTCTTTCCGGCTGAGTCCATGAGGACATTTTCAGCAGCATCCTCAGAGGAGGTTGTAAAATGTACAAACAGTGGCTGTGTTTGCACAATTGAAGCTCCCACCCCTTCTTCAGAGATGTTGAAATGAGTAGAGTTCTGATCTTATGTTTGGGACCGCCATCTTGACTGCTATCTGACCGCTTCCTCCCATCACAGATGTCCAAGAAGGGATGCTAGGAAGTGCAGTGGGATCAGAGTTAAAATAAAGTTTGTGCATGGGGAACTCTGGTTCCATGGGAGTGATGATGGGTGGAAAACCTTTCAACTTAGTCATGCTCATGGAAATTTCCAGAAGGGAAGATAAACAAATCAGGATGTCTGTACGATGACAGCATTGTACAGACAGGTTGTATTTGCATCCAGTGCTGTTACTCAGGTGAGTAACCCAGCTACTGTTTGAGCAAGTTGTAAGAACACTTCGTACTTCTATTCAAATATAACATGGCTTATTTTATATTTATCTGTATATTTCTATTCTATTCTGTATATTTATCTGTATATTTCTATTCCATTTGTTTTAGATATTTTCCATTGACCTTCCAGAAGTTGGTTAAAGTGGCCTTTCCAGGAAAGCATCTATTTAGTGCAGGGGTCTCCAACCTTCCCAAATTTAAGACTTGTGGAGTTCAACTCCCAAAGTTCCTCAGCCAGCAATTCTGGGAGTTGAAGTCCACAAGTCTTAAAGTTGCTAAGGTTGGAGACCCCTGATTTAGTTAACAAGCATAGAGCCATCCAAGTGTCAATGTTTACTGGGATATTGTTTAAATTAGATTGATCGATTAACCACAGATCCTACCTTCAACCAAATCTGGTTCCTGCCCTTTCCTTCTCTTAATCCTATTTTGTATTACCTAATTATTTAGGGTTTTAGTTCGTACAGTTTTTCTCTTTTATGATCGTAAGCTGCCCAGAGTTGCCTTTGAGGTAAGATGGGCGGCCTATAAATTTTTATGAATAAATAAATACAAATACTTTTTTTCAAGATATATTTTTTTATAAAAAGCTTAGACTTGGGAGCCCAAGCAAACGGCCAATTAAAAATAGCAAGTTTGTGGTTTGTTGTGTTCGTTCTGGCCACACTATGATACCGAAGAATCATAGAATCATCAAATAAAAATCAAAGGCTAGCTGTTAGTTCCATGCATCATCTTGGTCCAATATAGCTGAATGCTGCCCCTTTAGGGTATTATATGAGGGGAGATATACCACTTTCACACACCAGCTAAATGTCTTTGGAGATTCTCGGTCATCCAGTTCGTGGTTGTCCCAAAGGTGCTTTTTTCAAGAGGCAACTGGACTTTCCGGTTTTTCTTTGAACACGTTTTGCTTCTCATCCAAGAAGCTTCTTCAGATCTCTGAAGCTTCTTCTCTTTTCTCTGAAGAGCTGAAGAAGCTTCTTGGATGAGAAGCAAAACCTGTTCAAAGAAAAACCAGAAAGTCCAGTGGCGAAATGTCTTCAAAGAAAAACGAGAAGGTCCAGTCGCCTCTTGCAAAAGCATCTTTGGGTCTTCTACTCCAGGGTTTCCCAACCGTAACCATTTTAAGACATGTGGACTACAACTCCCAGAATTCCTCAGCCAGCTGAGGAATTCTGGGAGTTGAAGTCCACACGTCTTACATCATTGGGAAGCATGGCTCTTACACCCATTCCAGCTTGGATCTGATTCCGTTTCTCCACCTGAACACCTAAGCACCGAGCAAAAGCCTTCTTTACCTTTTGCTAGAAGCACAAAGCAAAAGAAAAGTTGTAGAAGACACTGCATGTTGTCCGATCTTAAGGAGCTCATCTTGTGATGAATCCGCAGAAGTCCCTTGTGATGGCGTCCTGAGGAAGCAGGGAAGTCAAATAAGTATTACATGCATTAGACAACTACAGCAGGGAAGGGAAGGGAAGAATGGAAGGAAGGAAGGAAGGAAGGAAGGAAAGAAAGAATGGAAGGAAGAAAAGAATGGAAGGAAGGAAGAATGGAAGGAAGAAAAGAATGGAAGGAAGGAAGGAAGGAAGGAAGGAAGGAAGGAAGGAAGGAAGGTTGATAGGAAATAACAGTTTAAACTCAGGACTAGTTTGAGATTCTGGGCTCATCTGAATGTTCCCCTCATTGTAGTATGAACATGCCCAGGAAACCATTTTTTTAATGACAATTCCTTTGATTTATCTACCTATTCCACATTAGGTAGGTCATCGGTCATTATTACTTTCCATCTTCAGGCATTTAATGGGCAAGGTTAAAAAAAAACCTGGGGGAATCCACCAGCCACTTTCCTTAAAAGAGAAAAATACCAGTCCCCAGCCTTGCAATTATGGACAAAAAGGTCTTGACAATTGGGGCATCAAATCACTATTGTCAGAGACTGAACACAGCTTTTTAATCATTTTTGGAAATTAGTGTAAGAGATTGAGGTGGCCCCAGCCCTGTGTTAATGCATATGGCTTCTAGTCTTAAACAGATATGGCAATATATAACCTACGTATGGATGTCCTTAACCCATACATGAACAAGATTATTAAAAGACTGGGATGCCTTGCTTCTAATAGCATACTGTAGTATGTTCTCAGGTAAATCTGTGCTGATGCATCTATATATATTATAGGTAAGCAAAATCAATAAACATCATTTTGCTTTTTAATGCAGTGAACACGTGAAGTTTTCAGATTAAATGGGGAGGGAGATTTTCAGATAGTGAACATTGTCATAGGAACATTTATGTACCTTTTTCTGTCCATGAAATGTAGGGAATAGATAATAAGGTGTTGCCATCAGTGAATACTAGCTTTTCATTATTAAACTCTAATTTATCCGGTATTTTTCTTCATCTCAGAGAAGTATATTATGCATTTAAATATTACTGATGAATGGATTGATTAATTGCTTCAAAAGCAGGTGATTATTCAACAAAAACAATTTTAATTGGTTGATAGTCCTTGGAATTGTTATTTTGAAAATGACTTCCTCCTCATTCTGAGATATTAAATTACCAAACATCCACTGTGCATGTAGTGAGGAAAGCTTTGTCTGTAGAAAATACACAATCTATACTGTTCATGAAAGAGTGCTATGATTTATTCTCATCCAAAGGATTCACCTTATCACCTCAGTAAATTTCCCTTCTTTTTTACTTAAAAGTTCTAGCCAAGTTACTACAGAATTCAGCTAATCCAAATGTTGTTTAACAGAGTCATATGCTAGCTTTCAAAATAATTAGCTTGATGGTAATGAGGACTTAATGGGGTTTGGGGCACTGTGGAAGGATGGAGGCAAATACTTTGTTTTTTAACCTACTTTGGGCTAATGACCTCAGGTGGGAATATGGGAATCCTGCATTTGGAAACGTACATGATGAAACAGCCTGAATGTTGGCTGTAAATGTTCATCAAACTCCTTGTTAGAGGAGGATAGAAGGAAAACAGGCCTGGAACTCAAAAGATCTTTGTGTTTTTTAAAAGAACAAACAGCATAGGATAGATAAGCTTTGCTGAACTTGATCTTTAAAATTAAAATTAAAAAAAAAAGAAACTAAGCCAAGTTTGTGGAGGCCTTTAATGGCTTACATTGTTTTTTAAAAAATTAATTGGTTGATTGATTATTGAGACCAGCTGAAAAACAAGGCATTGTGTAAAAATGCATATCCTGTGGTAACAGAAATATCTATATCTGAAGTTTTAGTACTGCAGTGAGACAGAAAATTAGTATCCTGCTACAGGATGATGGTGGAGAAATACAAACTAAATGGATCACCAGGCTGTTGTTCTAGCTACATGCACTTTTTTTAAAGTAAGAGCATGGATTTACTATGGATTGGATATCCCACCAAATTGAACTGCCATCTACATCTCTGTCTTCTTAAATGAAACAAGAAATGGCCGGCCAACTGAAACAATGACAAGAAAACAATTTTGCTTTGACAGAGTTCTTCCATGAACTTACTCTGGGTACATTTTGTAATATCATGGTCTTAACTTTGAGTGATAGCCAAGACTTAAAAATAGGGAAGAGCTGATCAAACCCAAAGCTAAAATAGAATCAGGTTCCTGACACAGGATCTAAGGGTCAAAATAATGAAACTGCAAATTCCGAGCCAAGGCATAAAACTTTTCTTTTGTACACATATTACAAATGCACAACATGATCCAGTGGTTCTGAATTTCTGGTCCAGGGACAATGACCGAAGTTGAGAATTTTTCAGATATCAAAATATTATCAATTTAGAACTGATTTTTTTAATTGATATGTTATTCTAACCAATATTCCTAACAATCACATAGATTTTCTCTATGACAGTTTATCCTTAACCTGTTCTTTCAAGTCTCCCTATCCTGCACTCATTGCCACTGTAACTAACTCCATCCACCTTGCTGCTCATTGTCTTCTTTTTCCTTCCACCATTCTCAGCATTAGAGACTTCCATCTAGCTATACCAGAGGGATAGTAAAAAGCAAAGGAAGGAAGAGACAAGAAGTTGTCACCCCTAATAGCCAATTGCAGAGAAGTATATTGGGCAGTTATAAGCAGTCAGCAACTGGACATGTTCAGAAAAGCAAGTCCATCTATCTTCTATCTCCAGCACCAAATTGTATTTCTTGCTTGCAAGGTTGGAGTTGCTAAGTGGCACCTCTGAGCAGTTAAGGCATACTTAGAATATTCTCATTCTCCCTCCAAAGAAATAGATCATGGCTTGATCAAGTTTTAGATAGGAAAGGCCTTTGTTCTCAGCCACTGGTATGTGTGACTAAAATGCAGGCATCACTGAACTGTAGAGCTGAATGACATATATTTATGTTTCCCGTATCCCAGATATTCCAGTCTATGGTACCTCTACTGCAACTTGAAATGCCTGAAATGTCTTTCACTGATCGGAATCCAAGTTATCATTGAGGAAAGCCAAGGCTTGTCTTACAGAGCATTGCATTTAAAACTCAATTCCAAATCTTGAGGTTACTCTTGAGCTATGAGGAAATGTAGTGGAAACTAGATAAAGAATTCTTCTCTTCCCTATCATCTTGTTTCTTTTGCTTAATTTATGCATTAGGGTGCTTGTTCCGATTTTATATTCCATTTAAATTCTAGACAAAAATGTCTGGTTACTTCAAGTAAATAAGCTGGCTGGTGCTATTATGCTGCAAATAAAACCAAGCAGCAAGATGAAAGAGATCCTCTGGGAGAAGCACTAATAACCATGTTTTTCACTTGGGTCTTTTGGGCCATGCCCTTAATTGGAGCTTAGTGTCCCATTAATGATTTGGCCCATTGGGAGCATTGTGGCCATTTTGGCCTGCCTAATGGACAGTTGAACATCTTTGGTTCCTTGTAGCTTTATCCCAAAGGCTCCCACCGTATTAAATATACAGCATTCCTCAATTAACCCAGTGCTTATAAAACAAAGTGGCATGAAAGCTTTAAGGTCTATCTCTTTAGGAAAGTCTTTTGCTTAAAGAGATACAGTATAATTGTCCCTTTGTGCAAATATGTCCATGTGCAAAGACCAGCTTATGCCTAATGATAATGGAATGGATATCTCTACCTCTGTGAGTAAGCAACAGACATCTTTCTATACTAAGAGAGCATCATTTGTAAGGTATTAGGAAACAGCATAATGAATTTGGGGCTCTTCAGTCAACAGCAACAAATTCGACAAAGTGAGAGAAATTTTATTAATATGTTGCAAAGATAGATTTGTTTGGTGTACTGTGTTTGGTGTACTGGCTAAGGCACTGGGTTGAAAACTGGGTGATTGTGAGTTCTAATCATCTTACACACAAAATCAGCTGAGTGACCTTGGCCCAGTTGCTATATCTCAATGCTAGGAAGAAGACAATGGCTAAACATTTCCGATTTTTCCCCCCCAATAAAACTACGGGGATTAGTTCAGACCTTTGTTAGGAATTAAGAATAATTCACAGGCACAAATATAAATGTGCCTGTATATACATTTAATTGGCATCCAGCTCCTCACTCTTTGATAATCACACCCCACAGTTTCATATAGGTATTGAAAAGCATAAAGGAGCAGCTAAAATTTGCAGGGAGAAGGCATTGATTTCCTAACCAGACTTGCCACCTAATTACGATAGAACCAAGTTGAAGCTATGATTATAACCCTCAGGAGGTCCAGGAAAATATCATAATTAATGGTATCAAAACTGCTGAGATATAGGACCATGAGGAGAGATACATTCCCTCAGTTGCACTCAACAAACTGTCCATCAGAATAACCAAGTTGTGTCCAAAAACCATTAATTATAGTTTCATCTCATCTTCCAACAAAAATGCCACCACTTCTTCTACTCCATTTCAGTTTGAGCCCTATAAACCATATTCACTTTGCATTTCACTCTCCTTTTTCAATTTGGCTGAAAACATTTAATAGTTCACTTCATCCTCCCATTTATCCTTTTGATTATATCTTCACCTTGTCCCAAAGTGATCTTCCAAATTTCACTTCAAAATTTAAGATACACACTTCCCTTCAGCACAAAGTACTTGTTTTCTGATAATGAGTTTGATATCCTGTATATCACACTCCATCCCTAATCTTTTTACCATGGTCCTTTATTTTCACTTACAATAATCCCCTACTCTCCATAACACCAAATGTGTCTCTAATATCAGCTCCTGTTTCAGAACTCTCAAGAGCATTTATAGAAAACTAAGAATTCTAATATTCTTGTTCCACCTGTTCAGGTGGAATTAATTAGCTCTGATCTTAGAAACCTCTAGGTGGCACTAAGAAAAATGTTGCAAATTAAAGTTGATGGATTCTACATCTGATCTCAACATATGCTGACACTGGCCAGTACCATTCACTTATTTATTTATTTATTGTTTCTTGTATGCTGCCACAATTGCACATCTCTAGGCAGTTCACAAATTTAAGTCATAAAACAATAAAACCATAAAATCACATCATAACACTCATTAAAAAGAATACAAAATTAAGATACCATACTGCCAAACAGATGGCAGATGAAGTATAGATATTAATCTCCAAAGGCTTGTTAAAACAGCAATTATGAAGATGACTAAAGTAGAGACTAACCAACTCTTGGGGGTGGAGAGCTTATCTTGTATGCATCCTTGATCTGTCTCCTTATCTTCCAAACAAGGAGCACACAAAGAAGCTCAAGCCAGGTAGAGTTACCGTGAAGGAGATGACCCTGTAGATATCCATGGCCCATACCCTGTAAGGATTTTAGGTGAAAAATGCCATTTGAATTGTACTCATAAATCATCTAGAAAGTGGTGTAATACTTACAATATAGTCATTATATTGCTGATTTTCTTCATGCTAATGACTATGAGGGCTGCTACATTCTGCACAATTTGGTAACTTGGGCCTCATGTTGTTGATGGTAATGCCTGTTTGAAGTAAAACCACACTCTCCTATGATTTAATAGTGAATGAGTTTGTAGACCTGGCATGTAGTAGGTGAAGGTGATGTTTCTCACCATTGGATAATTAATGTTACTTCTGAGTCTGTCCCTAGATAAGATTGAGCTATAGGGACAGATTGGGTATTCTGCTAGTACACGAGCTGCCAGTAGGCTTCCCCTTTCATTAAATTTCAAGGCTAACATTGGAATTTCATTGCTTTTTATTGTTGGGTAACTTCAGTCATGATGCTCTTGGGTTTGGCTCACGGGCAAATGTCATGAGTTCATGGTCTCCCAAATAGTCATTAAATTGTTGAACTAGAAATTGGAAGCCTGTGATTTCTAGCCCTCTCTTAGTTATGGAAATTGGCTGAGTGACTTGGAACAATCACTCTCTTGCTCAACCCATGTTATAGCAATTGCTATGGGGGAAATAGGACGGAGCAATATGTACGCACCTTGACTTGTACAAAAATAAAGGATATAAATCTAATCAATCAGTCATCTCAGATGCAACACATGTAGACACACATATCTTAGATCTTGTATTTGTCTCAGAGCAAATCTGCTGTAATCTGGATACTGGGTACATTTCCACCAGCCTTTTGCCATGGTCAAATAATTTTTTGCTATAGCTGAGACTGGCTGTCAGGTAGAACTCTATAGGATGAATGAGCCAATTCAGATGGTACACCACAGGCATACGATGGATCTTTATATTTCCCAGTGACTTTGCAGATAATCCTGTTATGTGCCTCATTAGCCATTGGTTACAGATGACATCTTGGGCACTTGATATAATTGCTTTCAAGTGGCCTAATCTCTGCCAGATGATTCTGAATTTATCCAGGGCTTATCAATGCCTTTTGGAAGATGAAATGTAAAGGAGGCATCAGGAATATTGGTTGAGAAAGATGAAAAGTAAATTTTACCAACTCAGGTACAAGCTGAGGTTCAAGCCTATCCTGGAATGATAATAGAGGTAGAGTGTCATAACTTCTTCTCCTTTACTACATTAGTAAGCTGTTGGCTACTGTTCCCTTTTGGGGTCAATCTCTTGGCCTTTCTGAGCAGATGGCATAACATTTTGCAAATTTGTCAGTCTTAACTCTGTGTAGGCAGAGATCATTCTGATGACTGGGGTGACACGCCATCTGGAACTCTTCTAGACTGGGCACTACGTAGGATAGAGTACTACTCTCTTACTACCTCTGTTTTGCTTCTCTCTGACCACCTGTAAGTTGTATTCCTTTCTAAGGAACCTGGAGATAGTATCCTAGGCTGAATCTGGAAAATGATTGGTGCCTCAGTGCAGAGGTGGTGGTGCCAGCAATCCTTAGGACGTCACCTTTGTAACTCTCATATTTGATAACTGTCAGTTTCTAAGTTCACTTTTTGAAGAAGGTAATAGAGACTGTGTTCAGTATTGATCTGGATCAGAATATAATGAGGGGATGGTAATGTCAGGCCTCTTTTCTGTTAAGACAAAACACTGAAAGAATATTCTTCATAGGACATAAATAAGTGAATTTATCATAGGGAAACAATGGATGAAGCTGTAACAAAATAATTCAACCTCCCATTGCAGACTTAAAAAGGAAATGTTTCAGCTCTGAGAGGATATTTACAGGGATGAGGGCAGGCATGCTGAGGAAGATTGAATTTCTTCTTTCTTGCTGTCAGTTGTCAATTGGGCCAGATTCTTGTCGACAGGCTGGACAACAAAAGTGCCTCATAAATTATATGGGCTAGAGTGTGGAAAAACTTCACTGTTCTATACAGAAATTATCTAGAATTCCAGGAAAAATTTAGTGGTCAGGGGCCAAGGCCTAGATGACAAGAAAAGAGGAAGCAAAGGGCTGCAGTTGTGGTGCTATTTGGAGACCAAACAAACTCCATAGAGCAGGGGTGTCAAACTCGTGTTGTCACGGCAACATCACGTGACGTATCAGGGCTTTTTCCCCCCTTTGCTAAACTGGCATGGGCGTGACGCATCCACCAGTGGTCCAGGAGTTTGACAGCCCTGCCATAGAGAAAGAAACAAAGATAGGCTTATTCTGAACAACCTGTGTGCACTTTTCTCCTTTACAATCCTTAAGCAGCATTATTATTCTGCTTTGAAAAAGATAACTGTTGCCTCTGACTTAAGTTTCAGAGTATAACTACTAAATAGACAGCCAACCAAATGATCAGCCAATACTTAGGTCAACCTACCCATTAAAATGTTTTTAAAAATGATTGTGGAAGTTTCTGTTCTGCACTAGCCTCTTGTTTTGCTATATAACCGAAAACTATTTTCCTATATCTGTAGTGCAAAACTTCAGTGGATTTTTTTGTCTGAATGTTGCAGTTGGCTTATTTTTGAGTTCAAGTCTTCTTGGAAAAGAGAAGCATGTTTACTTAGGATAGCACAGAAGGCTCTGTAAAAATACATTATCAAATGGAGAAAAATATAATTTCTTAACAAACAAGATGTCACTGTAATAGTACAAATGTCATATTTAAATTCATTCTATTAAGATGTATGGCATTTAATGGTGGGGCCTGGAAATGACTTTATAAATTGAACATTATTCTCCTACAAAAGGGATGGTATATTTTTAAATCAAGCTTGTAAAAACTCACTCATCAGTGGTTTGTGAAACTTGAGTACACTGATGCTTCAGTACTCAATTAATGTCAAGCAATATGGATTTCAATCTGGCCTGAATATATTTAAACAAATGAACTAGAGACAAATGTTGGCTCTTCGGCCAGCCAGAGTTAAAAAATCCATTTTCTAGCCCATTTATAATATAAGAGCTAATTTGAATGTAATTTATCTGAAGCACAATGGGTTTCTTAATTCTTACATGCATCTATTACTTGCAGTTTAAGGAATGGTTATATTATGGATTTGAGGGCATTTAAATAAATTTCATTGAAGTGAACTGCATCATCCAACCCTTCAAAAATAACATTTTAGAAAAAGCTAATTTAGTATGGAAAGCATTTGAGGGTGCTGGAACTTAAAAGATGTTCACAAGCAAGCCATAAAACAGGTATTTGAAAGCATTGTAGGGGGAAAATTGTGCTAGTCTAGGGTCAAAAATCAGGAGGAGTTTGGCAGGTCTTTTCAGTCCAACAAATTATATTAAGGGACATACGTTTTTGTAAACTACAGCTTATTTCATCAGATGTAGTGATGAAGCAATCGAGTTTGTGATAGTCTTTGACTTTAAATAAAAATGTTCATTTGGAGGGGTACTTACCAGACCTTCTGGTATTTGAAAGGAAACATTTTCCCTATTCCTATTGTTCTGGAATTAAAATGAAATTGCTCCTTCTTACTTTAACCTATTTAAATTATTAGAGTTTATATCTTACTGATATATGTGAGGTTATGGTCCAGTCCTGGTTCAAGAGTTTGGCACATAAGAGAGAAATCTCAAATTAATATACTGACTTTGGACATCCTTCTTAACATGTCTCTTCCCAGCAAAATGCAATTAATAGTAATTAGCGGTAGAAAATTTCTTTCAGATAATAGCAGCCCAATTGAAGAGTGCTGTTCTCAGGTAGGTTCTTCTAGTGCTTAACTACTTTGTGGTCAATAGATCTTTGTTTCTAAACTTCTCCACACATTTAAACTTTGAGGATAGAATTCAGATTTAGTCTTATCTAAGAAGAGAACCATTTAAATAAATGGTTTTTAAGTTACTCATGATTAACATAGGCTAAATCAAAGCATCTAGGCTTGTCCTATTATGGTTGCATTTTAATCTGAAATTCATTGGATTACAAACATGAGTTTACAAAATAATTATTTGGCTATGCAGTAGATGTTCTTTGGGATGTGAACATTTGCTGCAGTGATGGATACTTCTGGTCATGAGACAGTTTTGGAGCCCTCTGGGGTAGCACACATAACATCACTATTACATCACTGACTGCTGATCTGCTTCCAGGTGCAATTCAAGGTGTTGGTTATTACCTTTAAAGCCCTTTATGGCATAGTCCAGGACACCTGCTTAGCCATCTTTCCCCACTTGTGCTGGTAGAAGGGGTCTACCAGCATATCCCATCAACCAAGGAATTTTGGGTGGTAGGATCTAGGAAAAGACTCTTTTCTGCCGTGACTTCTGCCCTTTGGGATGTCTTGCTGCAGGGAAACCCTTAAAACGTGGCTATGCCAGCTGGCATGAGATCCTGAAGAGAAGCTGCTGGCTGGAGGTGATAGGTACACTAACAGAGAAGGCACCCCACCCATCAATTTTAATCTCTTTTTATATTTATAATTTTTGGATATTTCTATATTGTATCTCATTGTAAGCCACTCAGAATCATTTCAAACCATGAGATGGGAGGCAAATAAATTTAATAATAATAATAGGA
>JANHFL010003370.1:400575-418536 GCA_032468155.1 Oxyrhabdium leporinum
GAGGCAAATTGCTGGGAGGCAGAGGCAGATTTTTTTTTCTTGTTTTCCTCCCCAAAAGCTAGGTGTGTCTTATACTTCGGAGTGTCTTATACTCTGAAAAATATGGTAATTCCTATTTAATTCAGTGAGACTTATTTCCCATAGAATATGCCTAGAATTAAGCTGCAAAGTCTTGCAAAATCAAAACCAAAACCAACCATCCAACCAATCAATCCAAAGATCATTAGAGCCTTGCATTTATAGAAATATGTAGGATTCATGGAAAACCTCCCCTTTCACTTCAATCTTCTTTATGAAAATCAGAAGCATAAATCAGAAAATCAGAAGCTTAAATCAGAAAATCCTAATTTGATAGAGGTATCAGAAAATGGTTTAAAAGAAAAACTCCTTGCAGACATCTCTAAAAAGGTTTGTTGCTGTTCAATCGCTAAGTTATGTCCAACTCTTTGTGAACCCATGGATGCCAATTCTCTCCCCCGCCCCCCATCCTCCACTATCTCCCAGAGTTTTCTTAAATTCATGTTCATTGCATCACTGACACTATCTAACCATCTCACCCTCTGCTGTCCCCTTCTCCTTTTGCCTTCAATCTTTCCCAACTCTAAAGAGGTGGTAGATTCAAAACCTGAGAGAGCCCAAAGAAGAGTATGGATCATCCCATCCATTCCAGTTGATCCAAGATTAGACTCTCCCAGTGTCTAATAACACTTGTCAGCATATAGAGCTCTATGTTTAAGTTGCTAATTGTTCCTCATCATTGTCCATCTGGCTGATGCTATTGAAATTTTTAATTCATTATTAAAAGGTATGGGATTCTCATCTTTACATAAGATACCCAATGAAGAATACGTAATTATCTTCTTTCAGTTTACCCAATCTCTAACTTTTGATTCAACTGCAGCCTATCATGCAAGGGTGAACATATTGTCCTACAGATATTTAAGATGATCTATCTGCAAGTAGTTGTTAGTTAGCCAGTATAGCTGGTAGTGATTGGAAATTGTAAAACTTGTATTTCCAATTATCTGGAGGGCACCAGATTTTAAAATGGTGGTTTGGGATAACTATTTCAGATTTGCAACTCCTATACTTTTAGTATTTGTACTGTCCTCTCATATATCATGTATGAACTCTAGCTGAAGTTTTAATTCAAATGAGAAGTCCCTGGAGTTTTCAGCTGCATCTATTGGCAGCTCAGGGAATTACTCCTATCAGTATATCACACTTGAAGCCAATTGCACAGTTTAAAGCTTGATTGCAGAATTTAAAGCTATCAGGAATAGGCATTCCCAAATGATTCCTGGCACTTCACAATCGGTGGCACAAGGAGCAACAAAGCAATATGCTAACATCAGGCCGGAATACTGCCTATTTCAAATGATGCTCATCTTGCCACCAGCAGCAGGCAAGCAATGCGATGGAAATTTAGTTAATTGCAGCTTTGTCATTTGCCAGTCATCTCTTAGTCTGCAATGATTTTATTTCAGATGTTGACTTATGTGACCTACTTTACAAAGTGTGTTTTTACTGGTGCAATTTCAAAGTGATGGGAACATGTGATGTAATTTGGCCATGTGCAGAACACAATGTGGAGATTTCCAATATTTCAGGAATAAAACAGAGTGAATCACACATTAACAGAAAACAGGCCCTATTAAATTTTAAGAGTTGATGGGAAGCAGCATCATAAAGTCATTACAATTTTAAGAAAAAGTGCATACAGGCGCCGTTAAGTTTTCCCAGAGTTGATGCACCACAACACAAATGAATTGGTAATTTTATCTTAATGAACCTTTTGTAATGAACCATCATTTAGAAATATTTTATATATTTTTGGTCCTTCAAATATTGCTTGACTTTGTTGGAATAATTAGACTTGACATTCAGAGAGCTGAAGGGTCCGCTTCCTCTTCTTTTAAATTGAGCTTCAGAACAGCAGTCCAAGAAGTGAGATCCAAGTGTGGAACAACTTTATACATAGTTCAGCTTTATTTCCCACTGAACTAAATCCAAATAGAAAGGTAATGGCAAGGAAGTATAAGTGTGTGACTAAAGCCTTCAACTAAGTGGTATTCACTACCCACATGTTGGCATTATATGCTTCCCTTCTCACCTTAAAATAGCAAGACAATTTAGAAACTAACCACTCAAGATTACAATTCCATTAGATGGTGTTTTGGGTGTTTTTGTTAATGATTTAAATTACATAGATAAACTAGAGGAAATACTTTGATTTTAGCTAGGATCTCATGTACGGTTATTGGATTTTCTAAACTAACATGTAATTTTATATTCAAAGTGGCTTTTTCCCAAATGAACATAGATAAAATTGCAGCCCTGGTTTGGTAATTCTTTGAACATTCTCGAAGCAACATGGAACATGCTCTTTTTGAAAACACTACTGAAGGCTGCCATTGCTAGTGTTGCAAACATAACTGCTAACTACCATATATTGGCTTTTTGCTTTAATAGCCTTTTAACCAACTTTCTTAATGGACTGAATACAATTTAGATATAGAACTTGGCTAAAACGTAGCTTCAATTGGCTATTAAAATTTAAGAGCCAACTTAGCTAATTACAAAAAATAAGAGGGAGAGAGCGAGCTCCGGTGATAATGCTAAGCAGAGTAAGTAATAGCAAATGACAGTCTGTCTAGTCTTATTCTCAAGAGGAGATAAAACTTTTAACTGAGAAGTCAACCAGACAATACACAACCTTCTCCCTCACCACCCACCCTCCACCAGTTCTAATTGTATTAATGGTGTTATGGCATGTCAAATCTGACAGCTCATTTGAACTTGAATTTTAGCATATCACTTAAAGTAGCAAACTGAATATGAATTTATATAAACACTTAACTGTATGTGTATAGTCTGTATACATGCAACATTACTGTTTGTATGATGCCATATAACCTGTACTTATCTCACTGTTTTAATAATCGTTAAGAATACAAATAAAGAAAATACAATTATAAAGCAAGCAGGTTTGCACATGGTTAAAAAAATAAAGAAACTAAACTATGCTTACAATTAAATTGGATTCTCCCTGCAGATATTTTAGATTAGAGGATAGGAAAGTAAATAAGGAACTGCTGAATGTTTGCCACTAAAAGAACTGTTGAACGATTCATTATCAATACTCTCATTACACCATCAGTTGAAGAGCAAACTAGCTCTCCCGTGAAAATGTCTTATGTATGGTGACCACTATGAAAAGGGACAAGGGGAAAAAAATCCCAAGTATGTGGAGTTGTCTTTAATATTCCCTGACTCAAGTGTCTCCCTGCTGTGCCTGTAAATGTCAGTCCGTTTTTTTCATGGCTGCGTGCACAGATTAGAAACAGCAGGAGAGCTTGGGAATATGACTACAATACCGGTAAGGACTCTCGTCTTCATGGCAGTGCTCAAGTAATTCTTGGAATGCAGGACCCTGCTGTTTTCTAATATTTACACACAACTGGAGTCATCAAGAGCAGTAAATGCAGGCTATAAGGGAAGCTTACTTTCTTTGTGTAAGGGACTTTGCATTCAAATCAGGACTCCAAAGAGCTGCCACCCCTTCTCCACCCCGCCCTCAAAAACGCAGGTTATTGCAATATTTTTAACATTGTCAAATGCTTTTCCATTCTCTTGTTGCTGCCTCAAAGCATCAGAGCTCCTAGGAAACATACTTGTTCTTGAAGCTTCTCTATGGATAGACAAACTTCCTGGTCTTTATCTTCAAAATCACACTTCCTATCTGGATCTATCTTCTATCCCAACATTCCCTTATGATTTCCACTCATTCAGTTGTAATATATTTTCCCATCCAACAGTCTTCTGTTCCTTGAAATGATTTAGAGATTTGTTAATCCATATGTTTAGAAGTACCTCTATTTCTCTTCTACCAACCCACTGCTCAAATCTCACATTTTCAAGGAAGCATTGGGAAAATTGATATCCTATTCCAATTAAGCCAAAATATGTATCTTTGAACTAATAGTACATTCTTCCTGTTCCTCTGCCTCCTTTCGATATTTTAATCTGATTGTTCCTTTTTATTACTTTTTAGACAATAAAATTGTAAGTGTAGGTTTGAGCCAGACTGTGATTACACACACATGCACACATATGCAACCAACTTATAACTAAATTTTCAAAATTTATTTTACACAGACATTATTTCCTTTTTATTCAAGTTTATACAAAATAGCTGAATGCAAGAATGTGCAAAGAAATGCCAAAACACTGAAACTTTTGTAAAATCATACTAAACCATACATTCTACATATAAGATTTAAAAACTTTTTCAAGCTAGCACTATATGGCAAGTTTAGATGTATGTTTAAACAAAGATACAAAAGAGGAAAAAGCCAAGTGCTACTGTAATAAGGTAAAATTAAAAGAAAAAAAAATCAAGGACCCACTACTCAGTGCAAGTAGGAAACTCATTCTGGGCTTGTTAACTTCTGAACTCTCTTCCTTGGTTTCAAGTTTATCTTGGGTTTGGGTGACATCTTCTGTAATTTGGGCTTGCTGGTTCCGATCTCTAGAGTTATTATGAATAAAGACAATTTAATTATTAAAAAGACAGTCCACAGAAATTCTGAATTTAATCAAATACTTTTTACTTACTAATACTTTACAATCCACATCAAATTCAGGATATTAATAACTCTAAAAATGGTATCCCTAGCTACACAAATTATATTTGATTGGAGCACATAAGTTACTCCATTCCTTCTTGTACCAATTGGCTTATTCGTATCCAATCACATACATACCTTTGATTTTTCTCCAGAATTATTTTTAAATTTAAGTAACATAAATTAAAATTTGAAACTGGGCTTTGCATGTCTTTGCCTAAATAAATTTTCTGAAACTATTACAAAATAAAATCACTTATGGGTATACACTTAATAAAACTAAAGCTGAATGCAAACATTATTTGGGGTATGTTACAATGCTATCTTCCTGAGAGACGCTCATGAGTGTAGAGTTCCAGCAAATGACATCATCAATTAGAGGGTGAGTTTCTTAATATCCCATATAGTATGTGCTTCTGCCCACATTTCCAGGAAATTATAGAAGATTTTACACACTATTTATTGTACTGTACTATTTCTGCTTCAGCATGCAGAAAATCTTTGGAGCCCCTCTTGATAAAAAAAAAATCATTTTGGCCTGAGTCACATCAAATTGAATATCTAATGAATTTAGACAAGGAACTATCACTATGGAGGCTAGAAAGCTTTGCACAGGCTGCTGCTAAACAGAGATGATTTTATTAGAAGTTCCCAATATTTCCCCATTTTATCTGCTATAATAAAGTTTTAGTATTCTTACTGATTTTTGCACATTATAATGTATATTATTAAAGTATGGATACTTTTATGTAGGTTTTAATTTATTTGGTATGGCTGGTGAACAAAAATATAAACATATTAAATTAAATTGGATATTTGATTGGAATAAGGAACTGGCAATCTATCGAGAATAAACATCTAGCCAACTTTCTCTGGCTCCAGCAAAATAAATTTCCTGAAGGGACAAAAAAATGTCAAGAAGGAAAAAATGATTTCGAAGACAGAAGCAATAGTGAAGTTGCTTATTCTGACTTACGTTGTTTATACTCAAGTTTTAAGTCTTACTCCAGCAACTGATGTGGAAAATGAAGTAAACAGCTGTGCTTTCAGTTTGATTGCTCAAATGGAAGCATAGGGAACATTTGTCTACAGCCACAACAACAAATGTGTGCTTCCCATGCATCCACATAAACTACCAGCCTTGAAATTGAGGGGAAGATATACTTACTGAAAAAATATAATCCAACCTGAAGCAATGTTGAAATACTTCAGTTTAGCTTAATGATATCCAAGGCCTTTAAGTCAGGGGTCCCCAACTCCTGGGCCATGACCTGATAGCAGGCTGCAGCCCGTTCAGAACCAGGCCACACGAGCGACGGGTGAACGTGTGCAGAACAGAACCATCCTCTTCCCCAACCTAATGCCACCAGAGGCCCGCAAAACCAGAAAGGTTGGGGATCACTGCTTTGAGTGTCAAGTACTGATACTTGAAAGAGCCTATCTCCCAGTATCTAAATGCTCAAATGTTAAGACCTGGATGAGCCATAGTAATATGTGGCTGCAGGTATGTAATGCCATTTCCCTTGAGGCCAGGTTTGTGCTGACATTTTCTGTCTTTCAATATGAGATGCCATTGAGTGGTGCGTTGGCCTAGAGGTGGAGCTCTCACTTCACAATCAGGAGGCTGTGAGTTCGATCCTAGACAGAGGCAAATATTTCTCTCTCTGGGCACACTGAGAATATATCTGCTGAACAAAACTCCGCATTGGGGACAGGAAGGGCATCCAGCCATTAACACTCTGCTAGCTCCATTCAGTTGCCCAGACTCCACCCCACAAGGGATTATGGGGTCATTAAATGAAGATGAATATGAGTTGCCATTACTGTCACAGCCTGTTTATGCCTTCTGACCTTTAGCTGTATCTTTGTCTTGGTTGTTGTGGCTGTGTCTTAACTTGGCTGTAGTTATATTTAACTTGTACTATTTTTTCTTGCTTTCTTATAGATTGTAGCTTACCACAAGATGCTCTGAATAATAGGTTGGCTATAAACATTTTAAACAAATAAAAATAAGAATGCCAATAATATTTGCTATCCAAAGCAATACAGCTTCATTTTGTGGAGCCAACTCAGTCAGATCAAAGGAGGAATATAATTCAAGACAAGTTTTAACTCAAGAAATCAGGACGCTCTGCTTCAACATTTTTAATAGAAACATTGAGGTGGGCTGGAACCGCCAATCCAAGTGTCTTCTGGGCATGAAAACTGTTGCAAGCCTTTGAAGTGATTGTTTTGATGTATACCAGGTGCCACTACATTTCACAGAACTGCCTCGAAAGTGCGCCTTGATTGAGGTTTCTTTCGAAGGGAAGCAATCCTTTGATGCTTTGCACAGTCCTAACTTGGAAATGATACCATCTGCCACAGTGCCTTTTAGAGACGGGCTATAACTCACAGGCAGCGAATGTGTGAGGTCCAAACTAATTCCTGGCATTTCCTGCTAAAAGAATTGGCAAGCCTTCCTTTCAGTCGTCCTGCTGATGTGCATCTGCTGGTCATAAACTACAGTTTATGCCAAAATACTACCAAGATTTTATAGTCTATCTGCATAACTCCCTTTTCTTAAAGTAACTGCACTCACTGTTGCAAGTGACTACTGCTGCTGCTGCTGCTGCTGGTAGCCTCTGGCTGCAACCTGCTGTGATGAATTGTTTGTGGGGAGTCAGCACTTCCTGACAGTGAATTGGACAAGATAGGTGAGGATAAAAATGAAAACAGAGAGGAAAATAAATGGTGGGAAAAGGGGCAGGGAGTCACCAACAACAACTTTCATCAACTAACTGTCATCAGTTTTATATGATGAGCAATAAATATATTTCACATTTGCTACTGGCAGATAGCTGACAATCTTTCTTTTTCCATGTTACCCAACAAAATGGTTAACATTTATTGTAGAATTTAAACATCTTTGAATTTTTCTACAGCGATAGATCAGTGACAAGTACTAATAAGAATGTTTGACTTACTCGGTGATGCAGGCTTTCTTTTTTTGGTGTTTTTCACATCGTCAACAACTATTTCGGCATTGTCCTCACCAGCAGTAGCTGTCCCTGATGCAGCAACTAATTTTCTTTTTGTCTATCGTCCAAATCAAAACAGAAAAAGTGCACATAGGCAAGTTAAACAAATGATAACGCGATACATAAAATTGCTAACCATATTTCTTTATCAAAGTTGAGTAATTAACTCAAAAAGCTTTTAACAGAAAAAGCATGTTATCTTAGGAATCATGCTATGATTTTTAATATCTTATTTTGTACAGGTTCTGGCACAATCCTATTTTAGTCTATTCAGCAACAAGAGTGTAATTTACAGTAATCAGGTACAATTACAACAGCATATTGAGTGTGGGCCTTCCATACAACAATATTTCTTATGCATACAAAATTTGCTTCTTGCACTGCCTAAGCAGCTCCCTTTATATTGAAAATTTATTTTAAGTGATTGGAGGGATTCTTGTCTTGTGCAAATTGCAGACACTTCTCTGCTAAGAAATTCAGGCTTTACACACATCTCTGTAAGAATTTAGATATTCACTATATTTCATATTTTCAGAATAGTGAAATATAGCGCTAAAGCAATGAAAAAAAAACATATTCCAATTTTATTTTGAAATTATTTTTAAAACAAATACCGATTACTATATAGTGTAGAATTATAGATCATGTAAAAATCACATGAATTGAAAACATTCATTTATTATTTAAGATCAAAATTTAAGCTACAGCCAGTGAACCCCAAAAGTTGAATTTCAAGCAGCCACCATTGACAGCCTCCTTTCCATACTGATTTTTAATAGTTTGAAAGCATTCCAATTAGAAAACAACATAAATAAATAAAATTCTGACTCTTCCTGGGATTCATTTTTTATCATAGAAGAGATTTCTAAAAGCTTTTAGACTTATTTGGTTAAAATGTTGTTTGTTATTTATTCCCTTACCCTCCACAGCGAGAACTGCTTCTCAACCAGAAATGCATCAGGTTAGACCCCTTATAAATGGTGCAGAGAGGACAATATGCTTCAAAAGAAACTGGAATTGTGTATGTATTTCCCGTTTTACTATGAATGTTAAGAAGCTAAAATGTTTTTCAGTGTTCGCAGCCTATCAGCATAAAAATTACTACTAAACTTCCACTCACTTTTTGGGTAACTCTGATCAAAGTATATCCATAGTGAAATAGCTTAAGTGGCTACAAGCTTATATAGCCGATGAGAAAAGGGGAGAGTGCATTACATCTTTCTAAAGTGTTGCTTCATGATTACCATCTAAACCCTGCTGGGCTGAACAGATTGGTTCGATAATTACATACAATAACTGCAGTGGGCAGGTAACCCTCAGCTGGCACAGGGCAGCTCCCCTGGGAGAACTTCCATATGCAAACGGCATTGATGGAGTGCATTAGGTACATCTTTCTTGCTGGTGCATAGGCCTGATTAACACCAACCCAGACTCCAAGGTAAGCATGTCAGCAGATTTGTGATGCATCAGGCAGGAATAAACACAGACATTTTTTCTTGTTCTGACCAAAATTAAGAAGGAATCTTTCACCATTGTATTGCTTTTATATACAGGATATAAATACATTCTTCCTCTCCAACTGGAATAGAGCTGTGCTTTTAAAAATACTTACTGTTAAAGTAGCTATTTAATACTTTCCACACACTAAAATACTTTCCCAGTTTATACAGTGAAAGGCACATTCTTAATCTTGATCCAGGCCAGCTAAATAGCAAGGAAAGTCAGGTATTGTTCTCTGACAGAGGCAACACTCAAGTTTGATATGGAGTGCACAGTGAACTATGAATTACTAATTCATATTTATTTCAATTCAAATGTTTTCTAGCTGTTATCAAATGTCATCTATGGGCTCATCACTAAGCATATTCCATGGCTTGAGTAGTTTACAAGTTCAATAATGGATATTTTCACTGCATGAAAATGAAGGAAACTTCTCTTTTGGCAGAAGTTAACTGAGCAAATGTAAATGTTACACTAACATCATCCATTTCATATGAAAGTGAATTAAATTTAAACGTAGTAGGGAATGCTCTCTCATTAATAAATCCCAGAACCAGAATCACTTAAAATGCACAATAGAGAAGATGAATAATTCCCTCTGTAACCAATTTCAATTAGCTGGGCAGCAACTGTTTCTACTATTTCTCAATTTACTAGCCATTATGATATGGCATCATCATATGTCCCCAACAGAATGCAGTTCTGAGGTTCAACTTGGAATCAATTCCTAGCCAATATTGAAATTGAAAAATGTATTGTGCAGTCCTATGCATAATCAAAAGTATGTCGTTACTGGAGTTTGTTCCTTGGCAGGTATGCAGCTGTACACCAATTAAAAACAATGTTCTACAGGAGCTCATTGTGGGGGGGGGGAGAGTGGTAGGAGAGAGGAGGGTAGTTCATCTTATACTTGTCTGAGAGCTAAGGAATAGGGCAATCTAGCCAATCTCCTACCGAGTTAGGACCCTGAGCATCCTTAAGCTTGTATACTCCTACCCTTTCCTTCAGATCTAGCCATTGTTTGTTTGAGAACCAACTAGTTTGAAAAAATGATGGCATATATATAAAACTTTATACAAGATCTTCTCCAAAAACAGAAAAACCTTTGTTAAGGTGGGAAAAAGAATGTGTGAACAAACCAGAGAATCGTTATGCAACTCTTTATGGGATCATAACAGATTTAAGGAGTAAATCCTTGGAATCATCAGAATCATCAAAATAATTATTTCTAATGAAATGCTACAAGGCTTATCAATCCTTTCTACCTACCTTTGTAATAGCCTGCCTCATTTGAAAAGGAGCATTCATGACATATAAGGCAGGTTTTTACCAATACAGCATCATTGTAAAGAGAGTTACATTTTATGCATTAGGAACTTACTCTAAAGAATTCTACTCTATTTTTATTAATTGAGCCTCTTTTCCAATTATAAACTAAATAAATGCTTTTAGGATTTTTCTTCTACAAAACACAATTAAACTGACACTGTAGAAATGAAAACCTCAGTACACAAAATCTATCAAGTTAGACCTTGGAATTATATTAAGACAACCTTTTCTATTTTTTTTTTCATTTCACATGCTAATCAAAAATACAAAATAGGCAGTAGGAATAGGCAGCAAACTGCAAGTTCCTTGAAATGTTTAAAAGGATTCATGTTTCCAGTTAGCTCCTTTGTAAATCAAATTTTCAACTGAAAGACATTCTATTCATTTGGCTGCAGAGCTGCAATCCCATTAAGCTCACAAGGTGTTCCTTGCTTTGTAACACCTACAAACAGTAGTCCTTGACTTATGACCATTTTGTTCAGTGACTGTTCAAAGTTACAGCAATGCTGAACGCAGGGACTGAGAACTGGTCCCCAAAATTATGGCTGTTGCAGAGCCCCTGTGGTCACATGATCAAAATTCAGGCACTTGGCAGCCAGCCATAATTACATAGGGGTGCTTCAACTCCCCCACCTGCCTATCTCTCCCCCATCTCTGCTCTTTTTTCCCCTGCACTCTGCCGCCTCTGCCACCCTAGCTGACTTTTGCCATCTTGTTCTCATTGGCCACATAAGGCTTTGTTTACCAAGTTGCTCTTGGTGGTTTCCTTATGGGACTTGGGGAGGATGGGATGGCCTCATATGGTCAGCAGCTGCCTCATAAAGTGTCAGGTTGGGAATACTTTGCCAGCAGCGAAAGCAAGAAAATGGCCCAGAGATCACTTTGGGTGACACAGAGCAACAGGGGCCTAAGAACGCAAGATAGTGAGGGGGCTGTGATTGGGACTGGGCTTCACACTGCAGCTCAGGGGGCTTCTTGTAGTCCCAGAGCTGCAGCACATGAAGATACCCGAGCTGCAGTGTGACAAGCAGCCCCAGGGCCTCAAGGTTTGGATTGGGGTAGGTTCTCACATAATTAGTGGAATTCAGTTAACAACAACAATGGGGAGTACTGGGTTTGCTTTTGCTAAGCAATGCGGTTGCATGATGTCATGCTTTATCAGCAGATCACCTAGTGACAGAAACTCGGCTAACAATTGTGGTCATAAGTCAAGGACCACCTGTTCATTTGAGATAGGCATCTTCAAGTGGAGACATTCAGCTCTTTCATCTGGAAATGGCTATATTAGAAGCAATGCTACCTTGGCAGCATAGTCTCAGCAACCCATTTGCTGTAAATCCTATGGTGGGACTATGGTGGGACAATTAATGCAAAATAACTGAGCAGCCATTAGCGAAAATAGGGATTACCATCACTTTACAGCTGTACTTTGCCAATTTCCTAGCTTATGTGAGTTTCAGAGACCTGAACCATCTATATCGGGTGTCGGCAACCCGCAGGTCTAGAGCTGCATGCAGCTCTTTGGGCCCTCTGCTGAGTCTCCCTGTCTCACCACTGGCTGGCTCCGCCACTCGTCCTCCCCTCCCAGTCACTCCTCACCTAGCCTGAGAAGGTAAGGGCAACGGAGGGGATGGAGAAGAGGCCGGGACTGATTCTCTGGCGCCTCACTCTTGCTGGAGCGTCTTCCAGCCCTTGTTGGCGCTGGGCATGCCTCAGTCACTTGGGGAGACGCGCAATCTGTTCTCCGCCCCGAGACACTGGCCCAGCCTGGCTGTGACTGACACCGGCCTCGCTAACACGAGGCCTGGTGTGATGGGAATGGGATCCAAAAGGATGGGACGAGGGAAAAGTGGACGGGTCCACAGCACCCAGCCGCATCTTTAAGAAGCTCAGGGCAGTGGGAAAAGGGGGCTGTCCGTGCCGAACCTTGCATGTCCACCCACCTTGTGTGTGTTTGTGTATGTGTGTGTGTGTATGTGCGTGAGTGCACTGAGGAACAAACACGAGCCATGGCGGAGGCTTCCTTCAGGTGACCTTTCTCCTCCCTGGGTGGGGCCAAGAGAAAGAAGGGGGCGGCGTGAGGAAACTCTCCCCTCCTCCGGCCAAGCGCCGAGCACAAAAGCCCAGCCTGGCAGAAGCGCCCCCATTGGTGAGCCGGACGGCAGAGAGGCCTGGCCCGGCTTTCACAGCGAGACACTGTCCAGCACCTCAGATGAGAGCTGCCGCCTTTGAAACGTGCCGCACCTTTGAGGAAGCCCAGCAGCGATGGCTGGGTCCATGGGGGGGAGGGGGCAGAGGAGGCATGAGGACTGCTTTCCTCCCCCTCCAATCCAGATTTCCAAATGGAAAAAAGAAAAGGGGGTAGCGAAGATCCCAAAGGAGAGTACGCAGGGCTTTCCGAGAGAGTGAGAAACTTTTCTTTCTTCCTGGCAAGTTTTGGGAATTCGGGCTGGCTGAAGAACGAGCGCAAGCTGCAGCGGAGGCTTCCCCCCTCCTCCTCTCGCGACCCCCTAGCCGGCTGTGATGAGGCTGGGAGGGTGCACACGAGAGAAAGAGGAGGAGGAGGGAAGCCTCCGCCGCAGCTTGCGCTCATTTCTCAGCCAGCCCAGATTCCAAAAACTTGCCAAGAAGAAAAGAAGCTCCCATCTCTTTCTCCTTCTCTATCTCTATCTCCCTCTTCCTCCCTCCCTCCCTCATCTCTTTCTCTCTCCCTGGCTCTCCCCCTCTCTCGTTCTCTCTCCCTCCCTCATCTTTCTTTCTCTCCCCCCCCCCCCCGTGTGTGTCGCTCTCTCTTGCTCTCTGTGTCTCTTCTCACTCTTAGAAAGCCCTGCATGCTGTCTTTGGGGCTCTTCGCTACCCCTTTTTTGGCGAACCGCCCGGCTCTCACAGCAGGACACTGTTCGGCACCTCCAGACATAAGCTGCCACCTTTGAAACGCACTGCGCCTTTGAGGAAGCCATGGCTGGGGGGGTCATGTGACTCAGTGGGAGTGAGTGACATCGAGTTGGCCATGCCCACTCAGGTCTTGTGCTCCCAGTGTTTTGTTTTCTGTAGGAAATGGGTTCAAATAGCTCTTTGAGTGTTTAAGGTAGCAGACCCCTGATCTATATCATTAAAAAACACTACTAATAGGGAAACTGCTTAGTGAGTCTTTTTTCATTCCAAGTAATAAATATCATTTAATGTCTGTGTTAATATATTTACTATAAATTTCCCTCTTTATGAATAAAAACAAGTCTTTGTTTCACATAAATTGGCCACATATTAGCAATCATTATGTGAGATAAAGACAGAAGTATATGATGAAACTTAACTTAGATCAGTGTTGATAATGCCTTCCTTTAAAGAAGGACACACATTAAATGTGCAGTATTTTTTTCTATCTGATGTGACCAAAGACATATTACATAAAGAAATTTTCATTGCAAAAATGCCTCATATTTACAAACTCCAAATCATAGTTACATAATTATCACTGTCCTTGAAGAATATATTTAATAATTAGGGTAAGCAATTAATCTTGGCATCCAATACAAATGCATGGATAACACATCTGGATACAAAATGCATGGATAATTTGAACAGGTATCCCTGTCAAATCCTTTGAAAGCTTAGTCTGAATGCAATTGGGGATGCTGACTCATTTCAAGATTTTGTTGTAATTTCTATTTTTCAGTAATGAACAACTGGTTACCCACACAATTAAGTACTGAATACAAATGTATTATGCTGTTTCTACATCTGCTTAAGAGAATTTGGTGGCAAGTGGTTTTGCCACCCAAGTACTCATGCTGAGTGAGATTTCAAAAGCAATTTTTGATTTAGTAGGAAGTTCTCTCCCTAATTTTAAAATATTTGAATCAAAGAACCACCTCAAAGATGTATGCAACTCTCCACATTTGAACTAATTCTTTGGATTGCAGGTAGCCGAAGGAAATTTAAATAAGCCCATGGCCCAGTCAGGTTTCATGTGCACAAATTTTCTTTCCCTTTACTGTCTTGATTTAACCATGTATAAAACATTTGCTCTTATTTCAATTGAAAACAAGATATATTAAATACAGATCTGAATTTAAAAGACCTTAGGCTTTGCTGGAACATCACCATTCAACGAAACTTCAAAATCCAGTATGCCATCATCTTTGTGACCAATGTCTTGCAGACCTTGAAGAAATATTTCTCGTAATTCCTGATATGGTGGTTTTTCAGTGTAGGACAGAATCATCACTTTTTCCATATACCTGACTATTTCATCTAAAGAAAGCAATGGAAAGTCCCAATAAGTAAATTACATTTTCATAAAGCAATATAGTGATATGGTATAAAATTCAGATGCTACTACACAGTCATAGCTATTATCTAATATGGTAAGAAAAATATTTTCTTCTTCTCTGCTCACATAAACTATTTTGTTTCTGGAGACAGAATTTATAAAATACATAAAAATATCACAGGAGTCAAAAGAAGAACTTTCCTGACAATTTCACATCTTCAAAAGTAACTGGAGGGGATAGATTTGTCAAATAAGGGCATCTTCTCCAATATTTGTCAGGCTCTAAGCAGTCTGAGGCAGTCATTTAATCTTTCTAGATTCATTTTATTCAGGAATATTGAAGTTTCACAGAAATAATATCAAATTTCATAGCACACATAGTATGAACTTTATTTACAGGCACAAATATGCTGGAGAATCTAGAGGTACAGTACAGATAAACAGATCCCTCTTTTAATAATTTCTTTCTTAATCTTTTGACAACATTTGAAAATGTAATTATAATATAAATAACCACAGTAAATCTTCAAACATAACTATGTTTAATGGTAGTGTGCTTTTAAAAATAAGTAAGATCATCAAATAGATTTAAACAGGGAAATTTATAATAACATTAGTCAGATTTTTTGGTAGTGATATTTTCTGAAAAGAAAAAGATTGCCTAGCAAATAAACTATCTTTACTCAATTTCATGAGATTTAGTTTCATTTATAACTCTTTTCTGTGCAGTAAGAAAACCTGCAAACACATAGACCACAGCATCAATGCTGGTGAAACAGATATTGTTGGGAAAATGGGTTGCTTTTCCTTTCAACTTTCTCTGAAACCTCAAATAAAGTATATGATGAGGGAGAAGAGAAAAAGTCTGTTTCCAGGTTGCTCTTGTATCATCCATAAATATTAGACATGCTTTTTTTTAATTCTGCCTGTAAACTGCATGTCAGGATTTTTTGGGACAATTTATTCATGTACTCCACTGATATATTTTGTTTTAATGAATTCCTCTATCTTTTTTCTTTCCTTACATGAAAGAAATACATTTGTTTGATTAAATAATTTAAGCTAGCTCTTACTTACCTGGCTTATCTTCTTTAGTGAAACATTTCAACATGAATTCTGAAATGTTATCTGTATACCTGGGAGAAAAAAACAAGATGCCAAATTGTGTTTAACAGATCAATAGTTAAATTTTGATCTGTTAAGATTGTCTTTCCTTTCAAATATACAATAGATATATGCAGTACATGCAATACACACACACTGGTAGCAATAATAAAGAGTACTAAAGCTATCCTAGCTTTTTAAAATTACACTCCATTATTGAATAATATGTTACACTCATGCTATTATGAGTAAGGACTGAAAACATTCTGACAATTAAAATCCTAGCATAGAAATCCTGTTGTATTAAGTTTCTGATGAGAATGTTAAGAGAAATGGGAATCTGTAACATGACATCTTGTTTTTGATAAATAGAACCACAATGATTGCGAAACTAAAATGACTTTAGCATCTGGCTTTATGAAGATTATATGTGGAACATGGCACAACAGAATAAGCAAGCTAGGACCATGGGGTCATAGACCATGGGGTCTATGACAATTCATCATGGCCATCTCGCCACAAGACAACTCGCTGCGTGGCAAGACATACACTAATATAAAAGAAATGGAATAGAATCATTAAAGAAAGGATGCAAAATGAGGGACAAAATGAAATGTGAATGAATAACAAATACTAAAATAATTAATTTAGTATTTAAATAATTATTTAAATAATTAAATTGAATTGTTAAATTGTCCTGCAGCAAGTTGATCATGGCAAGCTGTCCCATTTCAAGGACCATGTTCACTTCTCATGTTTTCAGCTGCCAAAGGAATACTATAGCGTTTTTTTAGGGCCCATGTGGATTCAGCAGAGCTAGTAAAAACAGCATATAGTGAATAAACATTTACGATTCTGTTCATGTTAGAATTCTGTTGCAAGCTGATATTAAATAAAGTTTGTGAAGGGAGGACAACAAAAAGCATGTATCACTTAAGAATAATATAATGACATTCAGCATTAACACTTTACAGGATTTCTAGTTTCAATGTTTCTGGCTTTATCTCAGACTGAGATAAAACAGTACAAAAATCAAAGCGTGCAGGTGTGTATCTGTAATAAAATCCCTAAATTTCAACATCAAAAGTGGTATCATTTATGAAAAAATTGTTGTACTAGTTCAACATGCACTCTTTTGCTCATTTACCTCTTATTTTTCTTTCACATTAAGCATTTTTGTCCCTTCTCGTAAGATTCAACTCTACCCTCAACCCCAAACCAAAGGCTCGTTGGCTGATTTCGGGTCAATTGCTCCTTCTCAGGTCAACTAATCTGTCTAAGTTGTTCGTTATGGAGACAACGGGAAGAGAGAGTGCTATGTACACCACCTTGAGTTTCAGAAAGGTGGTATATAAATCCATCAATCAGTGTTGGAGTTGCAATACAGCACTGCAATATTTAACTGCATAGCTGAAATAAGAATGTCATCCAACTTCCACCCAATAATTCAATTTCAATTAAACCTGTCAAGTCTGTCTCCTAGATTTTTAAAATGAAAATATGATATTTAGTTTCATCTAAGCACATCTATATCAAGCACATCTATACCAGTTTGAGTACATCCAATAGAATTGTAAAATATATTAAAATTACCTAATTTTGGACTCTTTGACATAATCTGCATTTTTCAGGTTATCTTCCCAAGGCAGACTACCGCTAAGCCAGCAGATCATACAATAACCTAAAATTTCCAAGTCACCACGTCTTGATGGAGCTAAAAAAGGAAAAAAGTGCTAAATTCATAGTAAAGATGAAAATGTCATTAAAATATCATTAAGGAACAAAAGGAATAATTAACTTAATACCCTTTTGTCTTTTAAAGATGATTAAGAAGTTCTCCTTTAGGAAAAGATGTCAGGTTTATTGCATTTCCATATTAGTTACAACCTATAAAGGCAGAACACTCACTATGGATTATAATTTCAGTTACACCAGAAAGGAGTTATTGGTTGGAGTTTCAGATTGCCATGGCAAATTTAAGACCACAGGGAAAAGTAATACAGTATATAAAAAAAGAAAATTTTAATGGAATTATTATTATTATTATTAAAATTAAATTTATATACCGCCCCATTCCAAGGACTCGGGGCGGTTCACAACTTAAAAC
>JANHFL010003370.1:425895-440202 GCA_032468155.1 Oxyrhabdium leporinum
CCCACGGCACTACTCATGCTGATCATGCCCATCCCCCCGGGCTTATTTTCAAGCTAGGGGCAATATTAGGCCCAACCCCAAAAAAGTAGGGTTGGGCTTATTATTGGGGTGGGTTGTGTTTTCTGAGAAACACGGTAGTTGTTTATTATTCCTTCCCCCCTTTTCAAGCAGCTTTAGACTCTTAGTATTAAAAAAGGACAAGTTTTAGATCCAGTTTATAAAAACTTATTTCCAATAAATACTCAATACTGTATCATTATATGGTTATAATTCATACTCTTAAAATAACCATTTAGAATCCTATATGAATTACAATAACTCAGTACTATATATTTCCCATAGTTTTTTACATTTAAGAATCATTATATTGTTTTATTGAATAAAAATGGATTGATTTACTTACTTAGTTCTGGTTTAGCAGCTCGCATGTAGAAACTTAACTCAGTAAAGAGTGGTCCATTGTCCTTGGGCTCCTTTAAATATCATTTTATAAAGAAATGCAATGTTTTAAATTTGATTGATTCACTTTTTTCAAGCAAAGATCTTACTGATATATAAAACATTCTTCTATTTTCCTATAAAAACTGTTCTTTTAACCATTTAATTTTTCTTCCTTGTAATTCAGTTCCTTGATAATTGTTATATAATTGGGAATGAGATAAATAATTTAAAAATAAAGCATTTCCATATATCACAATAAAAATGTTTACATCAATATGGGATCTAAAAGTCTAAATAATATACAGTACAACTAGGTAAGTATTTGAAGGACCCAAGCAAGGCAACTCCATCTAATATGGAGGCGTCTACATCCTCCAGAATGCTTACCACAATTGCTCTATGAACATTCCAGAGTTGTATGCATACTTCTGCAGGTACAGTGAATTAAACAAAGCTAGGCACATACATGGAAAGACAACTTGGGAAAGACTTTGAAGCAGCCATAAAAAAAACTTCATGGAGCATGATATGGCCTTGCTGCTTTGTTCCTGTCAATATACTTCACCAAGCACTCTCATTTTCAATATCCAAAATAAGACATATATTAACCCAGTTGTCTCATAACAGGTCAAACTAGTAGCCTATCTAGCACTGTGCATTCTGTTCTGCCTACCAACACCTTTCCAGGATCTTAAGAGTTCTTCCCAAATAGGGATTGAACATAGGTTCTTATACATTATGAGATGTAATAGTTAATATAGGTACTTCCCGTACCTATATTTTAATGAGAACATTTCTTATTAAAAAAAGAATAGTGTCCTTGCCATTAATGGAAACAAATTTATGCATCAAGCAATCTACCAGAGAATTGAACTGGTTTACATGGCTCATGCAATTTTTTTCTGATCTTCTCATTTTGAAATTGATGTCATTTTTTAACTAAATTGAAATATGATTATAACAAGACTAAATCATTAATTTTATTTTTGTTTTATAGAACTGTTAAAAGAGGTTTGGTCATGGACAGTCAGTGTGTTATTTTTGATAAGTCCTTTCCCAGATGATCCTGACTTAAGTGACTGTAATCATAATGCAGAATAAACTTAAATGTCTATATACACTGTAGTTAACTCTATCCTATAAATCTATAGCTAGTGTCAAATGTCACATCTCCAAGAGGTATTTTTTCAAGCTATCTATTCATGCATAAATATAATTTGTCACATTACATTTAAATTCTAAATTATATCACAAAGCAGATTCATATATTTATATCAGTCACCTCTTCTGCTCATGTACATCACCTCATGTACATCATCAATATGAATCACAATGCATTAATACTTTTCAATATATTTAACAGTAAAAAAGTGACATATACATTATTTTACATCATAACTGTAATTGATTAATAGAATCTATAATTCCATATTGCAGATAAAAAGTAGCAAGAAAAAGGCAAATCCACCTGGTGCTACTATTAAGCAATAATATTTGCAGCAATATTAAATGCACACTATAGTTTGGCTTTTTTAATCAGTAGTCTTCTCCGATATCATCACATATTCAGAATGTCAAAACTGAAGGACCAGGATATCATGGTCCTATCTATCCATTCACCCATATTGGTAGTGGGAATATAAATGGGGTAATGAAAGGCAGATGAGAGGAAAACAGGCCCAACTTTTTTGAGGCATCCTGCATGCACTATTACTAGCTATATGGACACGACTGCATGATCCCAATTCCTGCTATTAATGAACTCATGATCAGAACGATCCTTATTAGTTCCTAGATTCCATAGCACATAGCATCTTCAAATGCCTTCTTACGTCTATGTTTACCCTCCTTAATTTTCCAAACACAACATTCATGAGGGTACAATGATAAATTTTTCTCCTTTACCACATATCTCTAAAGTAAAATAGCTCATAATTGCAATTAGTTACAAAATAAAATATACAGTGATTGCCCTAGAGAAATACATATAAGCTACAGGTCAGATTCCAAGTTGTCTGTCCCAACTTTACAGAAATTTTATTTCCTGTGCAATTTTTGAACACCTCAAAGGAAAACAGTGTAAAGCACGTATGTCATTCCACTATTCAACACTCAATCCAAGGAATATAATAAAATTAGAGATTTGAGCAAGATGACAATAGCATTTGTTATTTTTATTAAAATATATTAGCAAAGCTTAAAATACATTCTAGTTTAATTTAATCTACTTAAACAATTCATATAACAGTGGCTGCCTGAGGATTTTCAAGAATTTCACAAACCTACAAGTGGAAAAGTTTGTATTTTCCATTTTATTCTTCAAATGCAGACTATTTCAAAAGAAAGAAATTATTTCCAGAGTCAGTCTGGAGTCAGGCACACCAAAAATGAATGAGTGAATAATTAAACTAAACTTACCACTTTTATAACATAGGGTGCATCACTGGTAACTGATTCAGATGAATTAACATCAGCTGTTAAAATATAAGTAGTTTTTATCAACAGGATTTAAAACTGTCTTAATATCTCAGCAGCAATTTTTATATAACCAACAGAGTAACTGGATGAAAACCATATACAAATTCAAGAGTACATTTAACAATATTGTATGGTGGAGCCTTATGCATTCTTTGCACAAATCCACCTCCATATCACAAACACTCATACAATAATATAAATTGATATATTTTGCGTGTAATATTTCAATTCTGCATGTAAACAATTAATGCTACATTCCATTTTTAAAAATTGTAAGAACTTGCCAAACCTAACCACAGTCAATCAAACATATCATTCTGCTTTAAGAGCAACCAGCTGGTGCTGCCAGATGTAAATAAGTCAATTTAAATGTCCCATTAGTGAAACATTCAGTGATTTTGGTGGGTGAATTGAAGCAACAAAGCCTTTCCTAAAGAACAAGATTATGAACACCAAGTCCTAATAGGAACATGGTAGTAACAACCATAACATATATTTTAATTAGCATTGAGTCCATAGCCACCTTGTCCTCCAAAAAGATTTCATGTTCTTATATTTATCTTCTGGAACAGACTACGGAAGATAAAGGAAGAGGGGGAACCCATTCTGTCAGAAGAGTCCATTCTATTGGCAGCATCACTGGATAAAATACCAACAAAAAGTATTGTGACAAAGGCCCAGCCCTTCTTGTAAAGGGAGCATGAAGGCAATGAAGAAAATCAGAATAAGCAATAGAATCAGGCACACACACCCCAACTACTTTCTATTCAGTTCACCAGATGCTGTCACCAACCCTGCAGTCCCCCTCATCAATCTGCTAATCAGCTGAATGGCAGAATCCCAAGAACACTATTTGGCCTGTGGACATCCTTTCCACAGCATGATAACCATGCATTCTATAGCAACTGCTTGTCAATTGATTGGCAAGCTGGCTAAAGATGGAGAGCCTTGAGGAGTGCGATACAACAACACAGCAAGCTTTCTACAAATTGTTTAAAGGGAAAAAGATCAAGTCTTATTGTCCCTTTTTTTCTAAGGTCACTGCTTTTCTACTGTTACAGAAAGAGAGAAGATGCAAAAAGTAACAAGGTTCTCTTCCAGGCAATTCTATTAGTTGAGTATTTTGAAACAAAAATGCTTGTTCTGTAATGTTCAGAGCTTCTGCATGTGTGTTAAGAATACACATTCTAAAATAATTATATGTTGGCCCCTATATTTTAGCAATCTTGGAAATATTCTTACCAAGGTACAGACAGCCAAAACCTCCTTTGCCTATAACTGGACCAAGCTTCCATTTTTTCTTTAAAAGGTCAGTAAAAACTTCTCCAGGAGGAAATTCTTCTGCAAGCTTCCGTTTTCTTGGAGCCCTTTTTCCCGTCGACTTTTTGATATTAGGCATAGTCACTAAAGACAATTAAAATAAAACAAAGTAATTAGAAATAGGATAAATTTGACTTATTTTTAGATCTAAAAGGTCTTTATTGCCTTTTTCCATTTGTCACCCTGTTCTACCAAACAGAAGAACGAAAATCAACTCCAAACAAGTTCTGATCCTGGAACTGATTTTAGTACTGAATTTTTCTAGAATAAATTGATCAAAATGCAAATACGAAAATTTATTGTTTTACTTCCTATAAGATACTCGCCCCTCCAATAAAGGTGTAAAAAAGGCTCTACATTTTGAAAATAATGTATATTCTTACCAATTTCTCTTATCATTCACACTGTAGCAAATAATCACATTTCTGTAAAAGTTAAAAGATGGGCATAACTATGGAACAATTACTAACATGGACAGCTTGTATCCTTCCAGATATTGCTAAATGATATTATTATTCATTCTGACTACAGTTACTGAAAATTGTCATTCAGCTATACTTAGATGACCACAGTTTACCTATCTTTTGTATATGTCACAGAAGTTCAGCACAAAAGTCGTGTCCAGTTTGTCTTTTTTCAATCTCTGAAAAAAGAAATCTCACTAATTGTGTTCTTCTCTTACAATAGCTTTTATTTTGATGTGCCACTTAATTAATGGGAAATTAGCAAAAACTGTCTTCCGTCATCATTGCTTCCACTTTGCCATTTTTGAGTTGAGCTTTTTAAACTGTGAGTCAGTGATTAGTTTTACCCCCACTATTGCCATCAACTCTTCCAAAGCATAGCTAACAGTCTCAGTTCAATCATATGCAGTCAGGCAGGTAGACGAGGTTGCCTTCCAGATTTCATAAGGTTTCATACTCGTACCTCTGATAAATATGAAAAATTACTCATCATAAATAGCAAGACTTACATTTTTGGCAGAATCATTCATCATTAAAAAAAATCAAATGTTTATGTTCTAGTATTATTTATGACAATGCTAATCTAACCATTATTACTATAAAACAGGAGCTGTGCAACAGAGGCCTCTTGATGTTGAATTGATAGCTCCACTATCTCATCATTATATTAAATAGGTTGATAAAAGCAAGAATTCAAACATATCTAGAAGGCCATACATTGCTTAGACTTTCTTTGTATTACATTATGCTAACCATTTGCCAGTCCATGCTTCTTTGTGGAATTTTCAACTTCTGTATCGCTTTTGCATTTAATGTCCAACTTTCACAATCCTATGTCAGCACAGACACTATACACATTTAAACAATTTCCTCAGAAATGCAGTGGGTAGCCATATTACATAATGAACAGGATAACAATCAAAAAATACATTAAAATGTTCAAAGAAATGCTGGGCAAATGTAATGCAATTTGAAGGTGTTGACTACACTGCAAAGGTGAAATTGAAAAACAGTGAAAGAGTCCATATTGCAATGAATTCATTTGAGCTAATGAAGATACATTTATCCTCAAGTAAAAAATATAAGAATATAAAATGTACGCACTCACAAAATTTCCAAGTACAAAAGGCCACACTACTTACATCTGCATATACAAACACCATTACTACATGCTAGGTGTGTTTTTGGGAAGAACTTGATGTGCGTGAAGGCCAACACCAGCTACACAACTGGCAGCTGTGATTTTACATTGTTGTGCACATTATATTAAGATATTAAGATATTTATAAGCCCTTTGATTCTCAACTTTGAGCACTTTACAAATTGTTAAAAGCATTTAAAAATAAGAACAGAATAAAAACAGAAAAAGAACACAAAAGAGCAGAGGAACCAAACTTAGATGGTAGCAAGGAAAAGAAAGGGGTAACAATTGTACTTCTCAAAAGTCTGGGAAAAGAGCCAGGTCTTTATGCTCTTTTGAAATACCAACAGGGTGGGAGCCCTTCGAACCATCATTCCACAGTACCACACTGCTACAGGGAAAGTGCACTTCTGGGGCCCTGAGAGGTGTTATTCTTTAATCAATGAAACTAGAGGGTGCTAAGTCTGCCAGATGAAAGTGACAAACAAAATGTAATAAACTGCATATTTGTATCTTAAAACAGACATAACCTAGTGTCGTAATGTAGTATCATTTAAATGAAATTACATTAATTTGATACATAAACATTGTAAACTTATCAATGGTTGCTTAGGAGAGTTAACAAAAAAAGCAGAAAAATAGGTGGAACCCCAACTTTTCCCATTAGCTCATAGTCTTCCCTCTGCTTATTTTGTTTACTACAGAATTAGCGTAATTACACTAGGTTACTCATATTTCAATGCTATGTGGCATAATTCCACATTCTCCCCCTCCCCCCGCTCTCTGCTCTCCACCAGACTTTTTGTTAGTATATTGATGCATTCTCATGTTTTCTTTTTCTTTTATTGTTCCATTATTTTACTTCTATTTTGTTTATACTCTTTTCAATTCATCCTCTTTATTGTTGTAAGCCACCTAGAGTAGCCCCGCGGCAAGATAAGATGCAAATAAATTTAACAAAGAAAAAATTAATACAAATTGAAAAGTCACAGCATATTATATTCTACGGGCCACTGTCTATCACTTGAAAGTAGCCAAATCCACCTCACAGGGTTGTTGCAATGGGAAAAATAGGAGGTGGAAGATGTGTTGGATATGTTCGCTGCCTTGATTCATTTATAAAAATAATACAAGTGATAAATGAATAACCCTGGAAAAAACAGCAATGTAGTAGAGATTTAGATTGGGTGGGGAGAGGAATATTTGAGGACCTAGTGCAGCTTTCACCAATCCTGTAACTTTCAGAAACTCCTAGCCTACAACTATAACTTCCTAGAATTTCTTGCATATGTTTTAGGAAGAGATATCAGCAGAGCCCTGTTTTTAAAACAGATGATTCTTAAGATAAATGTTAAAACACTGATTAGCAAAAGGCAGGCTTAGGAGTAAACAAACAATAGCAATCTTAATATTAAATATCACTAGTGATATATATTTGGCATTTCTTGTACTAAGAAACAGTTCTGAATGCCATCATTAGTAATAACTAAATTAATAATTATTTAGCAGGTCCAAAAGAGGGCTATGAACTCCATTGCTATTGTAATTTTTTTCATATCTCCTTTTTCTTTACAGTTTTCTTTCTATTAATGTTTCCAACCACATTGTTTCTACACTGTGAAATACAGAACTTATGTCCTTCATTCTCTAATACATCACAAACTGTTATTTATGTCAGCTCCCTTCAGGCAAACCCAAGATACTCCATTGAAGAGAGCACATACTACCTCCCTGCCTAAAAAGGAGGAAAAGTTGGCTTATATTTTACTTCAGCGAGCCTACAGTCACAGAGGCCTTCTGAAAAATCCTAAGAATTCAAACTGTGATTGTTGAAAACTGAGAAAGTGTGTCATTAACCTCAGGTGGGATGTCACCATCCTCAATGCTCAGCTTGTATTGTAGACCTACTCACTTCCCCCCAAATGTTTCACGTTGCCCTTTAGCATCCAAAGGCTACCCCCTCCCATTATTTTAATAGATCACCATTTATAAAAAAATAAACACAAATGCTTGGGGCAGTTTTTCCCAATCTGGACCTTCGAATTGTTAAGACTGGCTCCCCTACCGTGCTAGATTTCACTACTAGCCAAACTGAATTAGGGCTTAAAGGAGTTATTTTCACTTTGGACTACATCTCCTGTCCTGGATCGACTTATCCAACCTGTCCAATGGAAAGAGGCAATAGAAGACATACCAAATCCCGAAAAATTCACGTACCGGTATATAGATATTAGCAACTATGTTGCTAATTGGCTGGTTTTTACGCCGACATGCATAACTACGGGCGGAAAAAGGAAACGCGCAAAGCGTTTCTGCGGTCAGCGGCTCCTAAAAAAGGGCTGCCAAACAGCAGAGGGGCTAGGAGGAAGGTAAAAGCAGTAAGCAATCAGATCCACCTTGGGGCAAAGAAAATGGGCACCGCATGGATTCCCAAGCTCTCTTCCCAGGGGGAAGGCGATGCAATTCTCGCCCCAGAGCCCATAGCGAGAGAGCGCTTCGGGCCATACCTCGTCAACCAAACGGACTCCGGCGAGACGGTCACACCAGGCGAAGAGCGTGACCGACCCCAACCCCGTCACGAACAAAACTCACCCTACACCGGAAATTGGAGAGCGGAAGTTCGGAGTTGCCGCGCAAAGCCAGCTTCCGTTTTCCGAACGGGATATAGTCCCTCTAACTGTCAAGGCGAAGAGCGGTCTCGCCTCCCGCGCGCCAAAAAGTGGGCGTCTTTCTCTCTCTCGCGCGCGCGCGCGCTCTCCCGAGCGCGTGGGCGGCGTCGCGTGTTGGCTGCCCGGAGGGGGGGTGGGAGGCTTAATTTTAGCGGCGTTTCCCTACTTGACCCGTCCGCTCGATCTTAGATAAAGTGCCCAAGGAGGCTAAAGCCGGGGTTTCTTCTAGTGCATGCTCGAGAACTACTGATTTCATGCGTTTATTTCAGTTGTATGTCTTCACCGTGCTTTTTTAACCTGCGAATTAACCCGTTCTGGTTCTTTGACGCAATCAGAAGTAAATCCCATTACTTTCAATCGAATTTGTTCCTGGCAACTTCGATTCTGTGCTTTCAATTTTCGCTCTGTATTGCTGCGACCTCGGTTGCCCTACTTCCTAAATCTTGTTTGCGAACGACATAATAGCGAAATAAAATATTTTGCATTAATTTATCCATGGAATCTTCGTTGTACCAACCTATTTCTATTAACGGCAGCTTTTTATTACCGTTCAGAAAAGTTGCATTGATCTACCTGTTGCCAGACAGGTGAATTATCTAGTGTTTTGTTTTAAAGTGATTTTATTATATTTACCTTGTTACTGTTTTGCCCCAAAGATAATAGGTTTCTGTGGGAAGATTCGTTTTAGGTTTAACAGTTAAATTTACATTTTTTTAAAAACAGTATATAGTGTATTTAAGATGTAGAAATGGAATATGATATCTTTTAACAACCATGATAATGATTACACTAGGTGAAAATCTTTTAGAGGAAAATATTAGGATGTAATATTACTTTTTTAACAAAATATTTTGGTTTAATACCAAATAAGTAACAGAAGAAAATAGATTATCAAGTAATTCAGTTTACTGTATCGCCTTACAAAAACAAATTCACTCTGTTTAATAGGGGTTATTCATGGATGGGCAATAAGAGTTGTAATTTTAAATTCCTATTATAGAAAAAGTTCTAATGGATATAATGGGCCTTTTTTATAAGAATATATATGCTTTGAAGCTTGTTATCTATAACTACTGCAGGCTTTCTTCAAAGTATTTAGGGCTAAATTGAGAGTTGCTATGAACTTTTAGTTACGCTACACAAATTACTGCTTTTCTGTAGTGTCATCCAGCAAAGTTGGTCCTGAATTATTTTACTACAAAACTCTTTTAAAAGCCCTTCTGTTCTAATACCTCATTCTGCATTTTATATCAAAAGGTTCCTATATGGAATTTCTATCAGGCCCTAACAAATTTTCATATTTAAATTTGGTGATATCCTCTGAACAGCCTTAGTGCTAAGACTGAAAAAATATCCAGAGAGCTATGGAGTTTATGTGTAGGCAAGATTAAGCAGGAAAAGTATTTCCAATCTGCCCATTACAAAACTCTCAAGATACAATACTGTGTTTGCAATACTGTATTTTGGGTATTGACTTGGAATTTTCTACTGTGTTTATAATTTCATCTTTGTACTTCTATTTTCCCCGGAGTCCTTTGTGATGGGGGAGGGGTTTTATAAATATGGTTAACAAGTGGAATTAAATAATTTGTAGCTTGGCATAATACAGGAAACATTGGCAGCATTTGCTCAATACTCTTGAACTGGATAAAATAGAATTGAGTATCTGTAGTTCATTATGTTGTAGGAAACCTAATCTTACTCTTATATTGTATAAACCATTCTATCACAATAAGATGTAATATGATTTATTCATAAAGTATATAGCACATTATATAAACGCAGCAACAATTTATGGATAGAAACATCTTTTAATCTTCTGAGGAAACAAAAGAGGAAGTTGTTTACAGAAGGCTACCAAACAAGGGTCCCTGAGCAAGTCTGGGCAAAGAGAATTAGAATTCTTTATTGGCCAAGTGTGATTAGACACACAAGAAATTTGTCTCCAGTCATAAGCTTCCAGTGTACGTACAAGCAACAAGTGATAAATCATGATTATAATCATAAAATACATTCATAAATCAAGGTACAAGACTCAGTGATAGTCATAGGATATTAAATAAGTAATCAACATAAATCATACTAGAATACTAAATAAAACTATATAAAACAAAAGATAAGTAACAAAGTTATAGACATAAGATAAGGAATAGGTAATAGGAAAGATGAGAAGGATAATAGAAATACCACTCTACTAGATAGATTGATAGTGTCGTGGGAATTAGTTGTGGAGAGTACCATGGGGAATGCTTGCTACCTAATCCTATTCCCATATACTTCCCTCAGAAGTGAGAATGGTCAGTGGTTCACTGAGAAGCAAAAGGAAATGAAGCATTTAGAGTGATGTGCAGAATGCCTTCTTCAGGAAAGAAAACCCTTTCTGTTACTGCCTGCTTTGGAAAGTATTTATAGGATATGACCATGCTGAGCCCGAGGGAGGGGTCAAATGTGTCATCAGTCTCGAGTCCCTTTATGCCCACAAGAGATCTAAATTCAACTCACCTTCAATTCCCTTGACTCTTTTCTACCACCAATTTGTGTTGATCATTAGTAGCTCAGATTCTTGTAGAGAGCTTTAACATACAACAAACCTATCCATTTAAACTGCCTAGACTCCTGATTTTTCTGTGCTTGACATTATTCCATCTGAGATTAGATTCACTCCCATGCTTGTTTTTCTGAAAGTCATTGAAACCTGGCTTTTCCAGAGAGACTTCAGAATAGACCAGTGATGGTGGGAGAGTTTCTTGATATGGGTTGGTATGTTGTGATTGTTCCCTGAGGTACTGTTGTATTTTAACTATTTGTGAAAATGGTTTACATTTGCCTATTTAAAGAAACTCTTTAGTTTGTAGAATGCATGTACAACCATAATATAAATTAAATGCAATCTGAAAACTACCAAAATTAATGTTACAATAGTATGATAAAAGAATCAAGCCCTCCACTCATCTACTAATCAAAAACACCTTGACGCATCTTTTAAGGGTAATCAGACCTTCACAAAAGTGAAGAAGGGAGCTGATTCCAAATCACAGGACTAGTTCCCTAAAAGCCCAGAACTAGAGACCCCAATCCTGGAATAGGAAACAGAAGACCCTGTCCAGAAGAATATGAAAAATGAATAGGGATGTAGAAAACAATGAGGATAGGCACTGGAGTTATGACTAGAGGGCAGTAAAGATAAGGATCAGTAAGTTAAACTGGGAGCCAGTGAAGAGTCCTGAGAAATAACAAAACAAGGGAATAGTGATGAAAGTCCAGAACAGCCCTATTTTAGACTAGCATCAAGTAATGAAGAAACTTCTATTGACTTATACGTATAGGTAGTACTCGACTTAAAAATAGTTCATTTAGTAACTGTTTAAAGTTACAGCGGCACTGAAAAAAGTGACATAACCATTTTTCAAACCATTGGAGCATCCCCATAGTCACATGATCAAAATTCAGATGCTTGGCAATTAACTTATATTTATGACAGTTGCAGTATTCTGGAGTCACATGATCACCTTTTACAGCCTGATAAGCAAAGTCAATGGGGAAGTCAGTTTCACTTAATGACCGTGTTACTTGCTTAACAACTGTAGTGATTCACTTAACTGGCAGGAAAAGTTGTAAAATGGGGCAAAATTCACATGTCTCACTTCGTAACAGAAATTTTGGACTCAATTGAGGTCATAAATCAAAGACTACCTATATGGTAGATTTTTGGGGGTGAAAATTAATTTGCATGGGACAAAGAGTTTGATATTCAGAATTTATCTTCCAAATAAAAGCAAAGTATTGTTTTACAAGTAATTTATGGAGAGATAGTAGGTGTTATCTTACACCAAGGAAAGTATTTGTCAGGATGTTGGTATCCTGAGCTTCCACAGTGAAAGACAAGGATCAAACTATTTCTCTCCAAGTTACATTTATTTTTTATCTTATTTTTATTTACCCATTTGGCCTCAGTCTCAGTGAAAATGTGGCAACACATGCTTCTGGCCTCATAGTTTTAGAGGAACCAAAACCTTGTGGCTTGAATATGTCACAACTGAACACCCATGTGCACCCTACTGAAATCTTTGAAAAACAGACTGAACTGGGACAAACACCAATATTTTGCTTCCCTCACACTCGTGTGTATAGTGTATAGTCTGCAGGTAATTTTATGTTATTCTATTTTCACCCATAATAATTTTTATCCCGTGTAAAAAAGTATTCTGTTTACTTATTGTTCATTTCATTTATTTCCTGATTCTCTGATTACCAGATATGTTTCTTGTTATTTCTTTATATTTTACTTTTTCAGATAAATCAGGCATAAAACTTCTGCAGAGCTCATCCACAGGTGTCCTACTGGTACAGGTTATCCTACTCAGAAAGTTAAAATACAAACTCACTCAGATACACACATGCTTAGTTAATCACCACTGACATCTCTCATTTGTTCCAGAAGCACACCAAGGGTTTAATCACATGCGCTATTGTAATCAACTTGCCAATCACTGAAGTGTTTTATATTTTTTGACAGAATTACAATACAATCCCTCATCCCAATCCATCTATAACATCAAGATGAAAAGATTGATATTGCATTACAAAAATGAAAACTGACAAAAAAAATACCCATGCTTCCCTTCAGAAATGCTAAGATGATTGGGAAGTATTAGCATCTTTGCCCTATAAATGGACAGCTCTGTAAAGATTACCAAGAACTTTATCACATTTAGTTCAACAGGAAGCAGTTATATATATTCCTAGCTAGCCCATCTTTTCCAATTCATTTATATCCTAACTTTATTATTTTCACCTAAATTATATTGATTGAATGATTTTCACCTAGATTATAGTGATTGAATTATCACAGCTTTCCAGGGTTCCCCCCAAATATGCTGCATGTTTGTGTCCTCACTGGGAATACAAAATCCCTGTTCCCAACCATGTATTCTATCACTGAGTCACAATCATTTCTTTAAAAAATAAAACAGTTTCTAGACAGTAAAGCAACTGCCTCTTCTATACAGTAGTTTCAATAATAACTGCAGTTACTTTGAGCTTATCCACAACCAAGGTCAGCCACCAAGTTTTGAGGGCAGAAATAAACGATATTGCTGTTTACTCAACTCCCTCCCATCACAGATACAATCTCAAATACAGTTTTCCCCTTATGTCACTTGAAGTATTCTGGTCCCTTTGGCCTGGTGTGCTCTATGAGGCTAACTTCAGCTAAATGGAAAATGATGAAATGGTGTTGCACTAGTGTTGAAAACAAACAAACAAAAAAGTTCTAGGAAAGAAATAAAAATAATGATTCTGCTAGATCTCAAACTAGCCCTCTTCTATTTACAATGAATGTGCTCTAAAATAGTTGTGGGTTTGAGACTCCAGGGTCAGGATATATGATATCTTTGATTTCTGACAGTGTAGCACTCCCACTTGTTCTTTAAATAAAGATCCTAGAACTGGTGCATAATTTGGGGGAGGGAGGTCTTCCTGGACCCATGGCTTCTGCTAGAAGAGCAACAGAAGGAAAGAAGCATTAGGGAGAAGATTAGGGTTAGTCGGGGTCAACAGTATGGCTGCTTTTAGCATCATGGGGGAAAGGATTTTATGTTGTTCTTTTTTCTGTTTTCTGTTGTTTTCTGTTTTCTGCTCTTTTTTCTGATTATTGTGAGCTGACTAGGATCACTATGTGAGATAAGTACTGTATTTTTTCGGGGTATAAGACGCTTCGAAGTATAAGATGCACCTAGCTTTTGGGGAGGAAAACAAGAAAAAAAAATCTGCCTCTGCCTCCCAGCAATTTGCC
>JANHFL010003371.1:7264-17784 GCA_032468155.1 Oxyrhabdium leporinum
CTATCTATCTATCTATCTATCTATCTATCTATCTATCTATCTATCTATCTATATCATTTATATCTATCTATCTATCTATCTATCTATCTATCTATCTATCTATCTATCTATCTATATCATTTATATCTATCTATCTATCTATCTATCTATCTATCTATCTATCTATCTATCTATCTATATCATTTATATCTATCTATCTATCTTATATCTATCTATCATATATCTATCATCTTATAATTAAAATATAAATAGTAATATTAAGTCATCTGCCAAGTTCTGATGAGTTGTATTTATTACAATTTTTCCACCATACATGTTCCATTGACATCTTCAAGTGAGTGATTGTAGATTGCAGTTTGATCACAGAAAGGTAGACACTAAACAAGCTTCATTAGAAAAGCTGGCATTAAACAGCCATAATATCCCATATCAATTACATAGCTTAATGGTTAAACATAAATAATACTTAAAGTCTGCATATCAAATCATATTGAACACAAACTACTTTATTCTAGTAGCTATTATTAACACAAAAACTAATCATCAGTGACCCTAAGATAGTTGGCATTAATATAGGTAATTATTCCATTAGCTAAGATGAAGCAGAGTATTAGGTTTGCCACTACATGGGCAATGACCAATGCATTACCTAGACATGTGAACTGATCAAAAACACGAGACTGCAACAATCACTGAACTATCACTGCCAGTACACTAGTGCTTCAAATATGAATTTATTGCACACATAAGCTGAAGTATTGATCAGGACAAATTTTATTTACAGTTTAGCGGGGTGTGAAATCACCCCAATTTCCTCTGCAAGTGTTTTTCTTTGGTGGATGTTTGCATTTTGTTCTCTGGAATCTGAATTCCAAAGCACAATAGCAGAAGGTAAGTTAAAATTTGTGGTTTGCCTGTGAAATGTATAAGACTTTCCCATGCTTTGAAGTAAATAATCTGTTTAATAAACAAGATACTTTCCCCTTAATATTAAGTAAATCCCTGTTATGGCTTTGAATGTTAATAAGAGATTTGAATAATAAAAAAGGCAGAATGATCAGACACATCCAAAGGGACAAGATTTCTGAGCCCTCCTGAATCTGAACTGAAAGGGGAAATGCCATGTCACAGTTGGTGTTAAGATTGCAAAGCCAAAATTGATCTACCACAGTTCACAGAATTACTGACTTAACATTCACTATCTCATCTTTTCCAGAGTGCACCTGCTTTTTGTGAAATTTATTTTTTAAAGATCATGCTTCTTATAACTAGTTTCTCTAACTTGGATATAATAGATATGGTAGTGTGTTGTCATGAAACGCATGTAAGTGATGGTACCGGCATTTCATAATATTTAACATTTATTTAATTATTTATTTGTATTGAAAAGAAATGCTCAGTTGAAAATTGCAAATTTAAACATTCATTGTTATTTCGGGGCTATAATAAAGGTGTATTAGTAGCCATCTTTTGTAGTATGCAATTTAAGCATGGTAGCTGAAAAATACCTGTGAGATTGACTTTTAAGAATTAAATAGTAAAACCTATTTTATTTAATACCACAATCTAAACTGATATCATTATCTTTTTGCACTACAGATTTTCCTAGTCTTTCAAGTAGCTCAATAAAACAGTGAGAGTTATTTAGTAAAACAATTTTCTTTCAAACCTGTAACACATATGAATATTAAATGAGTCTATACTCAGCATGTGACAAAAATTCATATTCAGGAGAATTAAAGATAGTAATAAAGCTGGCTAGTCACTCAATTGCTACATTATAAAGATAGTAACTAATGAAACCACATTGGAAAAAACTCTCCAAAGGTGATTTAGATTTATATTTTTCAGCAGACAGCTCATAATGCCAAGATTCATGAAGCAATAAAGCCAAGCTTGAATACTTGAATTTCAGAATTAATAAATGACAAAGTATTTATGACATTCTGTGTTTGGTGTTATTGTTTGATTAATTTGTTAAGCAGATTAAAGGGATTAAATGGTCATATTTAGGTGAGGATTAGTAATAAATAAGTCAAAGGTTTTGTATATGCCAAAGGGAACAATGGTACTTCATGAAACACTAGCAAACTGTCCAACTGTTTTGGGAAAGACTAAGAAGCATGGCAACTTTTCCAAGGAACCAGGAAAGATAGCTTGATTATGAATCTGCATAGTAATAAATATAGGTGATGGAATACCAGTGATTTATTGTTAAAATTTAGAGGGGAAAAGAGACCAGGAGATTCTGACCTAGGCTTCCTAAGATCATGAAGCAGCCTCCTCACCCCAATAAAACCTTTTTTATTTAGGTTAAAGGGAATTCCTCTGCAGCAAAGTCCCGGCAAACAGTCTTTCATGAGATTTCACAACTACAGACCTTTACCAGGCTTGAAGAGTTGCCAGGCCGATATCTTCCAAATGCCATGCTGTAGCAGCAATTACTTGGCAAGAAGTCAGGAACAGATCTTCACCCTAATGAATTGAACTAATTTTCTCCTGCAAACACCATTCCCCTTTCGCTCCTCTTTTATTCCCTATGGGAGGGACCATTCATCATCCACCTGAGCCTTTACTCCCAAGTCGACCCTTGTTCCTTAACTATTCCCTTCTCCTGGCAGCTCTGCGCATGCGCACACTGGGAACAGGCTCCAGCTGTTCTTCTGCCGTACTGATCTCTGACTCTGAAAGCAGCTGATAACTGTCAGATGGCCCTGGCCCCAACTCTGCCTCTGATACAGAGCACTCATCAGAGCCTTCCCCAGACTCCAGGACTGGTCCATGTTCCTCCCCAACCTCCTCACTGTCTGAATGTGTCGCCAGCTCCTCTGGTCGCTGGTGAACCACAACAAGAAGCTTCTTCCCAATACATTAGGGAAGCATATATTTATAGTATGTATCAGACGGTCACATACTATAAAGCAGTTAAACAAGTGATGCTGTAAATGAGGTGGTGATGATGGATGTTCCATTTTGCAGCAGAATCATAGTTTTGAAATATAGCCTTTGAAATTTACCTCTTTTTATTACTCATTTTAACAGAATAAATGACAGGCATTCCTTCGGCTACAGTTCCTACTATGCATGATCATATCAAGATGCTTTATTGAGTTTGGTATGATTGTTCCTTTCCTTATAATCTTGTGTAAGTGGGACTTTAGGTAAGGTGTTATTGTAGCCACAACTGAATGAATGGTGAGAAGATTGGTCACATGAAACCTCTTCAGATAAGGAGAAGAAAGACAACTGCTCCTCATGAGGACACCACAAGATAATGGTTTTCCATGGGTTTAAGTGCTGGGACACAGAAAAGTCACAAAGAAAAGCCATCACACTCTTAACTGTGGCAAACGATTTGGAAGGAAACTGGCTAACCTTACTTTATAATCACTTCTAGAAATTACCTATTGAGCTTTTCTTAAGATCAATAGATGTCTTCAAAACAAGTTTTCAGAGCATCCTGATCAGTTTATCTTCATTCCAGATTAAAAGAAAAAATAACTAAGCTGAAGAATTTAAAGAATATAAGGCAAATGGAAAAAAGCTAAGTAAGACTTTAATCCAAGAAAGTTGTAAATGAATTAAGGACCCAAACAAATTTGGAATTTAGATTTTTGCTATGACAATTTTGGAGATAATTATATAAATAAACAGCACCTTCTTGGGAAATAAATTATTTAGTTAACATTAATTATAGTAGAAATTGGGTACTAGACTAAAAATTCCAGACATTTAAGTTAGAACATGTATAAACAATTTTGTCTGAAAAATGTCTTGCAGGCCCATTTCCCATCAACGAAGCAGGAAAAGAAACTTCCCTCATCTTCTCTCAAAGAAGGTAAAAAATAAGATGAATTTCATATCCTCCCTATGTAATTTAATTTGATTTCTGAATTGTGTGCAGTCATGTTTAACCTGTACTTTTTTTAAAAAATCATGATAACCATTTTCCTTGTCATCTTGATGTTTGTTCCTGAGATTACCAATATGGTGTTAATAAATATGCACATGTACAAAAGTAAGCACATAAATTTCACAGGCTACTTCCCTATTTCAGAAGTCAAGCAGGACTTCAAAACAATTGTCAACATCCCCTCCCCAATGGAAAAAAATAAATCTTTTAAGCGGTTGCTTTTCTTTCAAAGTAGTTTATTTAAATTATGGAATATTAATTTCTGGCACATTATGTACACATTCATTTCTAAACTGTGGATGACTCCAAAGAATTATTTCCCAAGTATTTTTGAAAATATCAATGCATTTTTTAAATGAAATTGACAATACATAATACTGCATCTAAATAACAATTATTGTTTTTGTTCTGTAAGTGGGCAAAAGGCTATTAAGTCAATTCATCCTTTACAACTCAATAAAACAGAATAGTATCAAGGGAAATATGCCAAGTGCTTAATATGTTTACTGTCGCTGAAAAATAACAGTTGTGTATTTGTATAGCTTCATCTAAAATATGACTATTTTACACAATTATTTTGTAGCCAAAACAAATCAGTAGTTAATCTACAATTATTCAGCTTTCTGTTCACTTTTACTTCTGAATATCATGAATTTGGCTTTCGTAGATATGAAGACCAACTTCATTTTCAGAAACATCTAAATATTGATCCACAGGCTCATAATGACCTATTTATTATAACAACAGAGTCCAGAAAAAGGATATTGTATAAATGTAAAAAGCTGCTTCCAGCAAAGGATTAATCATCAAGCAAAATAAACATGATCTTAGGTCACCAAGGGAAGTGAGTTGGGGAGGTACCACAGAGGCTTTTTTCTCTCTCTCTCTTAGCTATCATCTTACATTTGATGTAAGGTTAAAGGTTTTTAAAAGAGATAAGAGATTGGAGAACAGACGTGGGGAGTTTAGTTTTTACACTTAAATGGAGGAGGTGAGAAAGATCAACAAGCTAGCCCCTCCCAGCTTTTTTGGTTTTCTTTATTGAAGAACTGTGACTTTCTGGGGCAGGGAGAAGGTTAAAGCAAGGGAAAGGTTTTAGGAAGCTTGTCCTGAAGCTGTTATCTTTACAGACAGAGGGGGGGGGCTGGTTTCCTAAAACCTTGCAAGAACCAGGATAGTTTGGAGCCTCCTACCCGCCAACTGCTTGATGGCCAGTTAATGAGCCAGAAAGCTCCCATTTCCATAAGGAATTGTCAAGGTCCTGAAAATGGTAGCTACCTGCAAGAGGAATGGGGAGCAGGCACAACTGCTGCAAAGTTTCATCAGGGGAGAAGGGAGAGAAGAGAGGTGGGGAGCACTGCAGGATCTCTGTGGTCTTCAGTAAGGGTGAATGACCATGAGGGAACTGCACCTCTTGGAACATTGAAACAGGGTCCTTTGTAATTTTGGCATGTCAGTCAAAACTTTGAATGCTCATCAAGGGCCCATTGAAGCAGCTGGGCTGTTGTTTCTTGAGGACAATATTAAAGCAATATTCAAAATCAAAGAAGAAAGTGAGCATCTTAAAATGAAAAAGTAGATAAAAAAAGACAATTACCTTTCCTAAGATTTGGAGGTCCCCTAGATAATTTGGACAAATACTGTTTGCGTGTGTGTGTGTGTGTGTGTGTGTGTGTGTAAAATCTCTTAATGGTATCAAAGGTTTCCCTCCCCCCTCATAAGGTGATAGAGTTGTCCATATGGTTTTGGTTTGCTTGCTAGTGTGGTTGTTCAAATCAGTGAAATTTGCTACCATCAATATATGATCTTTGTCTAGCTTTGGGAAAAAAAAACTTCTTGATAATTCATCATGACTACTGAAGAAATCATTTATTAAAGTCTATTAGCTAAAGCAACAATTACAATTTTTAAAATTATATCAATCAGTGCAATAGGATGATTGTGACCTTTACCACGTTTCAGTATAACTAATATATGTTTTATAATGTGAAGAACATAAAATGTCAGGTGTGTGTGTGTGTGTGTGTAATATCATTTTGCAGGAAAGCCATCCAGTACTTTAAAATTTCTCATATTCAAAATCACTTTAAAAAAATCTCTTCTAATGAAATGAGCTACTTATAATTGTTAAAAGAATCTAATGCAGAAAGTCAATTTTAGGTAACTTCAGTCCTTGGTATTTTCATCTTAGTTCAGCTAAGTTTTCAAGTTTATTACATAAGAAAGTTAAATCTTAAAAATTGAAAATCTCTATCTTCAGGAGAATTATATATCTTTTTTTTTGTTTCAAGTTTTTTATTTTATTTTACAATATATCCATATCAATGCGTGAATAGTGTGGCACCTGGGTATCATACATTTTAGTACAAATAAAAATAGTGCTATTAATCATATTTGTTACATTCCTCAAGCTTATGTAGTTCTAGTGTTGATACACATGTTTGTATTAAATTATAGACTTTCATTAGAACTATATATCTTATCATTCCTATCTTAAAGTTTTTGGTAAAGCAAATTAGTATGCAAACTTTAAAGAATGAATGGAATAAGGAAATGGAGATCTCCATTAAGCAATGGGAAACTATTTAATATCAATATCAAACATTTCACTAAATCTTACAGTACAGTTATTTGGCAAAAATATTTTACATGTTTTGCAAACCATTGTATTTATATAGAAAAGTTTGGATTGGTAGAGAGAAATATAAGAGGTTTTTTTTTAACTCTCCTAAAGTTACTGTGTTCGGGAAAGAAGGAATTATATATATATATATAATTTCAACTCTGAGACAATATTTAATATTTTCAGATGACTGTATTCTACATGCTTGAAATATTGCATCAATATTGCTGGATAAATTATGGAAATAATTCTTCATGCCATTTCTACTACTAAGAGGCTAGTTCTTCAATATTGGATTGATTTATTATGTTTCTTTAAATCATTCTGGACTCCTAATGGCTACATAGATCTTCTCCATGACAATCTATCTTTAACCTGTTCTTTCAAGTTTCCCATAGGTATACCTTCTTCTCTTTCCTTCTACCTTTCCCACCATTAGAGTCTCTTGCAGAGCTGGATCTTCGCATAATATGTCCACAATAGGATAATTTAAATCTGCTCATTTGTGTCTTGAGTAAAGCTCTGGATTAATTTGTTTGATGATCCATTGGTTTGTTTTCTTAGTTGTATATAGTATTGTCAGAAACCTGAGATTTCAAATGTGTCAATATTCTTCTTATCCTGCTTCTTTAAAGCCCAACTTTTGCTTCCATAGAGTATTATAGGGAATACTATGGTTTGCATAATTCTGGTCTTTGTAGGTATAGATACATTACAACATTTGAAGATCTTTTCCAAGGCATTCGTGGCTGCTATACTGAGTGCTAGTCTGTGATGTATTTCTTGATTGTTTATTCCTTTACTATTGATGTCATGTATGCATTAACATGATGAGGTAAATGTGTGGTTCAAAGTACTCAGTGGATTGAATGCTTGAAGTTACCTGTTATTTATGAAGCAGTTGTGTACAGATATAGTTAATGTCTAAAATCTTTGTGTTAATATTTTATACATATATAGAGAAATATAAGTGTGTGTGTGTGTGTGTGTGTGTGTGTGTGTGTAAGAACCACATACACACACACACATTTTATGTCTTTTGTTACTTGAAGCCATCCCTGGAGTAGCCTAAGCAATAGACCTGTAGTTCTTTAGAACTGTAAAAATAAAGTTTATACAAAAAAAGTTTACATGAAAATAAAGGGACAGTGATCTCCTATCTCTTTATCTTGAAAAGATAAAAGTCTCATCAATAACATGCTGCCTATTTCAACAGTTTACATTTCCATTTCTGCAAAAGACAAGACAAAGAACAGCTGGAATCTGTGGCCTGAATAGTTGCATTAATTAAAAGATTTTCTTCCAAAACCCTTTCAAAGTATATAGCAAATAAAATAGGAAGGAAAAAAAACTCCTTCCAAGTGTGAATCAGATCACAATGCTATCCAATTCCTACTTGGAAGGCAGAGATTACTTCAGTTTATTTTATTTCTAGCACTTTATTTTTACAGTTCTAAAGAACTACAGGACTATTTAAGGAAAATGGATGAAAATTTTAAAGTTTAAGTTATATTTCAAATTTCAATTCATTTAAAATAATTTGTATTTTCTCATTAATAGTTGGAATTTGAAAACTTACCCTTTCCCTCTCCCATCTAGTCAAAATCAAGGAACTTACAGAAAACTATAAACAAGAGTTGCAGTTAATGTAGACAGAGGAACCAAAACACAAGAAAAAAGTATAGATGGCTCCGTTAAAGGAAATGAATACTTTATTAAGATTTACTAAAGGCCTTTGAATGCTTGCACCTTATCACAATACATATGTTCTATCAAGCATTATCGTTTTTTGGAAAAGTCCTTTATGTGAGGATGTTGAAAGTACATTGTGGAGAAAGAAGGAAGGAAGGAAGGAAGGAAAGAAAGAAAGAAAGAAAGAAGGAAGGAAAGAAGGAAAGGAGGGACTTATATGTCTAATTAGTAAAGTAGTATGTTTCCCATCAGCAGCAGTAAGGTAGCAGTTTTAGTCTGCTTGTTTACAAATGTTCAGTTTAAGTTCAATCTAGCTGAACATTATACTGGTGGTACTGTTCAGTAGATTCAGCTCACATTTTCAGATGTACCTCCTCACTTTTGGCACTGTTCTTCAAAGCCATTCTCCTTTGGGCAGTGGGAGGATTGAAGTCTTTGAATCAGCCCAGCAGCCACCAGCAATAGTGTGGGCAGATTCTGAGGTGAAGTTTTCCTTCTGCTGCTTCATGTTATGATCCACCTAGCCTTACAGCATCTGTCAGCCATTAGATCAGGCTGCTCTTGAACATGGGCTTAAGTGCTCTGAGCATTAAAGCAGAATTTAAAAACAACTGTACTAACTTACAGAACGGAGAAGGGCACTATGTATTAAAACAGAAAAAAGACCTCTAAAAGAGCCATCCATTGCACTTATGAGCTATTTCATATATTTTAATTGAAAACAGTATATCATTTTACTGGAAGAATAATAAACTCGTATTCAAAAGCATCTTGAATAATAGCTGACATACAGGGATTTTGTCGTAAAATGAAAAGAGAGCGGAAGAGATAGTTTGCATGGTATCACCTGTTTTTGGATTGCCAAATATTCATACTGATCCATGATTCTGAGTCATGCATCCATGGGGAGAACTGATAGATAAAAAGCTTTGTCTGTTCCTTGCCTGCCACCTTTTCCAATATAGGAATCTGATCCTAAGGCTGACAGAAATGGCAGATGAAGGGAAGGGGATAAGTTCTGCAGTAATTGACAGTTGTTTTGCCTGTCAGTTGGTGATGTTACGAAGATAGTTGGAGAACAGCCTTTTACTATTTTCATGTAAAATGAGGAATTGTCAAACCATCCTCCAGTTCCAAGTCAAAACACATTGAATGGGTATTAGCAGAAAAATCTATTCTAATTTAATTTTCTGTTGGCTCACTTTAAATGATCTGAGGGAAAATTGCAGAAGATAATGCTCTAATATGTGGCCATGTAAATTCATTTAGATTTAAACTTAAGTATGTTTTTAAGTATTTAAAATAAAATTTCATACCCTCAGTTGTTTCATTTTATATGTCCAATGAGGCAGACAATAGATATTTAGCTGCAGTACGCAACTACAGGACTGGAAAGGAGGAAAATGTAAATGGCTACAACAGATATGTGAAAATTCAGGTTAAAATCTTGTCCTTTAAATATGAGAATATAATCCACAAATAAATGTGGTGTTTTTGTATTTAGTATGAAATGCTCTTTATGTTACCTGATTTAAATATTGCTCACAGTTTGGGTGGAAAAAGGTATTATTATATATTTTACTCATATATGTATATTATTTGCATGGATCAAATTATCATTTGCAAGGAATTGACTGCAGATGTTTGTAGAGTGATGGTATTTACTCTTCAAGAATTATACGGCCAGTTATTATTCCTCTAATAGGATATACACATGTTACTTCTTCATAATGGCAAACGTTTTTCAAGAATATATTAGTTTATGCAAAACTTGACACCATTTAAACTCTCCTTTCAATATTGTTTCTATTAAAACTTGATTGAAGTTGCCATGTTTTTCATTTTTTCATTTCCATCTTTTTTTATGTTAAGCCAAGATAATTATATTTTTGCGTTATTTGATTAACAAGAACATAGGTTCAGCACAATATCACTTGTCTTTGTACAATTATATTCCTGCAGCAAAAACTTTTGTGGTGTCCATCATTCTTGCCAGTAGTTACATTCCGTGTATGGACACAGTAACTGTGACTTTATAAATATTATCTTACACTGCATTCTTAAGATTTACTAAGTATACATAAATCTTCATTATAGCTCCCTTTTCTCTCCCCTCACTTTTATGTAGCTTGATGTCAGTTTTGCCTAACCTCCAGTGGTGAAATCTAAAACTTTCCACTACCAGTTCTGTGGGCGTGGCTTGATCATGTGACTCGGTGGAAATTGTGTTTATACAACAGTGGAAAAACAAAGAGATCCCTACAGATGAGAATGTAATTAAAATATTAGAAT
>JANHFL010003371.1:31506-43802 GCA_032468155.1 Oxyrhabdium leporinum
CTCCATCCTTCCTTCCTTCCTTCCTTCCTTCCTTTTTTTCTGTTAATTTTTATATTCCTTTATTAAAATCTTAACAAATATTTACTGTGTAAATGACACTGTGATTAACTTGAACATTTCCCAGAATTCTATTTATTTAAAAACATATGTATATTTCTTCTCATTTATATAAATAATGAAATATTATCATAATGTAAAAATGTGCTCCAACACGCACACACATTCACACACACACACACACACATTTTACAGTCATGAACACGATCCAGTTTATAGGAACTTTTAGCTTGAAAATTGATAGATATTTAATATTAAACTACATGGAAGATATTTTGAAGGACACTATAGGAAAGACAGAGTGAAAAACTGCATTGCTCAGAGTGAATTCAGACATTGGCAGCACCCTCTTCAACAGATGGCATCCTTTTGTAGATGAGATACAGTCTCCTTGGGATCCATTAGATTATGAACAAGCCAATTCCTATAAATTCCTATATCCTTCCCAATCTTCTTATTCAGCAGCCTCTGGGGTGCTGCCAATACTGGAATGTTTAATTCAATTTAGGGGTCAAATGTTTTATGCATTCTGATTCAGTATGGGCATCACATTTTATTCACTTCATTCCTTTCTCTTTTTAAAATAATTAGGTCAGCCATGTTTTGATTTTGGAAAATTAAATTGATTTTCAAAAAGCACAGAGGGATAGAGTTGGCTTCTAGTTCTTAAATTCTAGGCCCAGAGACATGGCCACAATCAATCATATTGATGTAGACCAATACTTCAACTAAATCCATAAAAATTAATAGAGATAGTACAGGTAAATTTTAAATTTACAGAAATCAGATGTGAATCCATGTTTTTTCCATAAACCAAATTAAATATGATCCATCTTCCTTTTTTTTTCTTCAACAAAAGATAATTTATAGCTGAAACAACTTGGATACAGAGTTGTGTCTTAAGATTTGAATCATACTGATCCAAATAAAAGCAGTTGATCACAGAGACAGCAAAGAGGTTTCTAACAGATATTTTATATTTCTCCCATAAATGGTCTGAAAATGCACTTCTCATTCATTGTTGTTAGAGTATGATGTAAGGGGGACATGTTAACATTTCAGTACAATACTTGCACATCACCTTCATGAATTCACAGTGTATTAAAATCTATAGCCACCTACCTTTTTTAAATGTACTTACAGTTTCACTAGGTAACTATCCTACACCAAAATGTATAAATCTCTATTTGAAGGTAATGGTAGCTAGAACAATCAACTCAGAATTTAAAATTCTTCTGAATTGCTGTTGTATATTGGAGGACAGACCTCAGTTTGGCCTTGTATTTAGTTTTTGAAACAAGTTGTTCTAGCCTTTAGGAAAATTGATGTTTATTAATTTTTCAAATGTATATTCTTGCTATTTTTCTTACATCAATACAATTTTGAAGGTGGAACATTTCAACTTCATAACTGCTAAGTGGAAAGATCTCAGGAGCATTCTTGAGATTCTTATATAAAAACAAGGCCTGTTTCTCCCAGCTGCTTAAATATACTTCTGAATTTTCCATTTATATAAACCTAACATTAGCATTAACAGATCAGCTGAGACAAGAATCAAGTTATCCAACTTCAGATGCATTAGGTAGGACTTAATACTTTAGAAAATGCTCTAATTCTTGGATAGGTGGAAGTAAAGAGAAGAAAAGGTAAATTGGCTTAGACTGAAGGAATAGGATCAGAATAGATTGTCATGGAGAAAATCTACCTATGTGGTCACTAAGAGTCAACACTAATTTGATAGCGTAATCATCAATTAACATTTACATAATTGCATGTTTATTGCTAAAAGACATAAACTTTCTACTTAGAAGTTTCTAAATTGAAAATTGCCAATATTACTGAAGTATACGCCCAGCTGTTCTAATTCTTCTAAATAAAAACTCTAACGTTAAAAACCTCTATCAGCATAATCCTAGACAGTAAATTTTATTGTGTTCAATGATACTTCTTTACAAATATAAACAAAATCCAACACATGAAAAATGTTTATTAAAATCATCATTACCACCAATTTTATTTATTGTACATGTTATAAACATAAAAGTGATAAAGATATTGAGTCCAATAGATGGTTTGTTGGTGTTCATATAGTTGCTAACTATTCATAGCAAGAGTCTTGAAAACATAAAGAAGCTTCATATATTGTTCATATAGCGATTTCATATATTTATATAGTTTCCTCTTTTTGTATACTTAAAAGCAGTACATTTCTAAGGAAAATGTTATGGTGTTAACAAGCTAATATATAGGTCTGCTTGCAGAACATGTAACATTTATCACAATTGTAATCCTGTAATATAGATATTAAATTTAACTCCATAGTTCAGGCAATTATGCATTTCTTCACCTTACTGTAACACATTCCATATTTTTCAAGTAGCCTTCTGTTTCCTTTCTCACCTTTTCACAATGTAAATACCTCATTTTACTATAGCTGGAAATATTCCATACTGGATTTTAAGTTGTCAGGTTTACATCTTACAATAAACTGACTGGATTACAGAGGTTATTTCACAGCCTTCAGTATGTCTCAGAGACTTTGGGATATCAGGTTAAAAAAACTTTTAATTTTTTTTCTTTTTCTTGTCACACTGTAAAATTGAGAATATGTGCAACATTCTATTTTTAATTCTAAAAAAATATATGCTTTTTAAACAGATATATAGCTTGCTACATTGCACTGTCTGGTTTTTTTTTTGTTGCTTGATTTTTAAGTTCTAGTAACTTTTTTTCTCATTTGAAAAATATTAACCGCATAATTCTAATGTTGTTTATATGATGATCTACCATGATAGATCAGAGGGGAGTCTGTTCAGTGTCCTACAGGGAAAATTGAGACATCTGTGTGTAGCTTTATGGTTGGATGAATTCCACCTAATCCTTAATAGTTGTTTGTTTGTTGCTACTAAATACAATTTTGTGTTTACCATGGAATTTTCACTAGAGACTCTGACAACATTTGGCACATTCCTTTAGGTCAGTTTAGCCAGCATAATTTACAGCTTCTTCTTCATAGCTAGATTTCACTAGTTATAAATACTGGTTCCACACAGACATTCATGGGAGATCACTGGGATTGATTTAGGATTTGTGTGCACTATAGCTCTAATTGTACAGAAGACAATTACCTCCTGTCCTACAAATAACATATTAGAAAGTAGATATTATATTCCCCTTTTCGCAGTCAATCTGTTTAGCTGAATGCTCAAAGATGGTTTGAAAGAATAGCCAACAGCAAATAATTATAGTGGAATATAAACTGCATTTCAAATCCTTTCCCCAAATAAACTAACTAATGACTTTTTAAATTTCTTTTAAAAGAGAGCTAAAATAAAAATATCTGTATTGGGATTCTATCTTTACAGAACAGCATAAGAATGTGAATGTTCACAAGTTTCCTTGAAGCATAGATAAGCATACATCAGCATTTTAATATACAAGTCTATACAATGGAGTTGATTGGATTGCCAGTGTGACAGTTTTTAGATTGCTGGACTAGGTTGGGAGACAAGTGGTTGAAGTTGCCATTTGACCATCTATGTCACTGAGTGAATATTTTGTGAGAAGAGACAGAGGAAGTAAAATTATTTAGACCTGTACAACTACTGGCCATTTTGGAGACAGAAAGTTCTGCTTTAGACTTGTAAAATAACAACTTGCACGTGTTTATGAATGTTAGCCTAGATCTTTCCCTCAAGGCAGATTTTTTTCAACCGTATTGTATTATATATATTTATTTAAAAAGATGGCCCCAGAATGAAAACAGCTAGAGATCTTTATTATTTACATACTTATTTTATCCAGTCTATGCATTACATTCAACTGGCATATTTTCAGAAGAGATAAAAGACTCCAAGTTACTAAACACAGTGTAAAGAATCTGCACATATACTGTACCTTCACTTTTAGAAGCAGTTAACTGGATGATACTCAGTGAACTTCTTAAAATGTTACAGTACAACCTTGTCTAACAACTTAGTGCTACAGAATGGAAAAAAATGACCTTGCAGAGTATAAAATGGATGAATAATGTGTGTTTCCATTGAACCTGTTGCTATGATCTGTAATTAGTAGAAAACCTTGAGCACAATGATTTACTGAGCTGAAATGCTTTGCAGCTCACAACTGTTTATGACAGAGTTCAGCGCAAGAAGTTTTGGTGCTAAATCTATTTTTTGTCAATGAAATCCCTTTAGGAAGAGAGATTTATGTTAAGCTTCTTTCAGCTTCATTCCCACAGGAAACCATAACCAGATTTCTTTCTTCACCTACTTCACACACTGAGTACTGTTGATATCCTCAGTCCCCCACCTTTTCCCTTTTGCTTGTCTTTTGTCTGTTTCCACAGTCCTCTTGCTTTATAATCACTCACACTCATTTATCATTGGCTTGCTGGCTCTTCGTGCACTATCTTCAATTTTTGTCATGGTGCAATGGTACATTACAAATACAATTAAACCTTTTATGATACTGCAGCTTTCGACTATTGCAGCCCAGCTTCAAGGTTGAAAGATTTCTGATATTACCGCTGATACCAGTTCTTTCCCATTTATCGGCAGTGTCCGGACTAATGCAGAAATGTTGCATTAATGAAAGGAAGCATCAAGTAATACTGCTGTTTTTGCCAGTCTGACACTGAATTGAAGCCTGATGCCTGCTCATGTTTTAAGAGCCATTCATCACACATGTCATCCCAAAGCAGCCAGCTGTCTGAGCAAAGCCTCATTTACATTTCATCAGCCACAGTCTCCTTCTTCTTTCTCAGCTATCCTTTGTATAGAGAGCTTTGGATTTTTAGAAAGAGCCCAGTCTTCAAAAAACAGCTTAGCAAAAATTAGTATTCCATTTAGAAAGATGATTTTACTTTAGTTCAAAGGTCTCTGTATTGAACAAGGGAATATGTGTTGCAAAAATCTATCTGGACACAATCTGTCTGTATACAAAATAAACACTGTTTTGTGGAACAAGGCACCAATTTGCCTAATACTGAATATCTGAAATAATGAAATGTTTTGTTTTTGAATGATTCTAAATAGATTTGCAATTCTAAAAAAAACTTTTGTTAGATACTTTGTATTAAAACTTGGATTTATTCCATTCCTGATCCAAACTATTGAACATTATAATTCATCTTTCAGTAATTAACACTTTTAAGTACTCTTTGACTCATTTTTAATGGGGAAAACTACGGCATCCTTATATTACCTTTCAGATTGAATACTTCTATGTTGTTCCTCTACTTTAGAAGGAGGCAGAACTGACTATCACCCAATCAGTTTATTGACTGTTAGTAGTAACTTGTATGCTAAATATTTATTTTGGAAATTAGTGATATGGAAAAAACCCAGGAAAATATACTGCTGAAGGTCAAACTCGTTTAGTATAGGGAAACAACCATGGATCAGTGCTTGGTTTTAGAATACATTATCTCTCTAATGATTATTAATAATCATTAATGATCTCTCTAACTAGTTTGATCTAGTGGTTAAGGCACAGGCTAGAAACTGGTAGTTCTAGTCCCACTTTCCATATGAAAGTTGGCTGAAGTATTTGGACCAGTCACTCTCTCAGAGCCCATCTCTCCTCACAAGGCTATTGTGAGCAAAATAAGAGGAAGGAATATTAGATGTGTAGCTTCCTTGAATTAAAGACAAAATTTAAAAAAATCTGAATTAATAAATGAATATTTATACAAATATTTATCAATCCACAGAATAACTCTTCGGGCATTCAGAACAACTTTTGATCCTTTTTCTAGAAAATTATTGTGTAGCAAATTGGTGTCTTCATTCATTGATAGAAACCTTCTGGCATAATTAAAAAGTTGCCATGTAATATCTATATCCAGATAAGGCTCATGACTAAGATCAACTTTCTACTATGGTTTCTACTTTCAAGGGTATTAAACCAGATACATTTTAGCCACTTTGCTATGTGATTTTTATATCAATGCTATTGTGAGGGAAAAAAACCCTCACAAAACCAGAATCTCACCTGCCAAGTCTAGCTAGGAGATCTGTTGCTTTACTTCTATAACAAATTATGTAGTCCTTATCTCACTTCACATATTGGACTGAAAAAACCATTAAGATCATTAAGACCTATTGGACTAATAATGACTGGTTATTAACTAATTAAACATTGTATTTTCAATTAGACTCCCTAGAAATAAGTGGTAGATTAATGGGAAGGTTAATCAACAGGTTCCAATTTTTAAATATCTCTATTTTTTTTCACTATCTTACAAGCACCTGAATAGCCAAAATTCAATATCTTAAAAGGGAAAGTAAAAAGAAGTTGATATCTTGAGGTGTTTCTCTATAAAAGGTGGCAGATTAAAAGTATCTGAGGCCAAAATATGTTTTCAAATATCTGCCTAATAGGACACAGAAATGCTAGAAGTTGTTCATTGTACCAGAGATAATAATTTCCAATGTAATTTCATCCAAGTTCCACCTTACTTTATCTCAGTGAGACCAGAGAAAAACATTCTATCTGCCCATTATTTATTTAATATTGCGGCATGAGGTTATTTGTTTATTTTTATTTACTTATTAAATTTATTTGCTACCCATCTCATATTGAAAAAACTCTGGATGACTTACAGCATTAAAATATTAAAATTTTATTTAGAAATAAATATTTCTAAAACAATAAAAATAGAGATCACATTATAGTTAAAAGATGGAAAAGGAGGGAAAAGATGGCAGGGAGAGGTGGGATTGTCTCCTAACTCATCAACAACTTGCAGTGTGATGCCCTGAAGAGCCAGGTCTTCAGACTTTTGTGGAAGGTCAGAACGATGGTAGCCAATCTCATCTTGGGGGTAAGATGTTCCAAAGAGCAGGAGCCACTGCAGAGAAGGTCCTTGTCCTGGACCCCACCACTTGGAATTCTTGACTGACAGCATGGGTGGGATGGGCCAGACCCAGTGGGGTGAGATATAAACTGGACCCAAGCCATGCAAGGCTTTAAAGATAATAACTAACACCTTGAATTGCACTGGGAAGAAGATCGGCAGCCAGTACAGCTTGCAGAGCAGTGGTATAACATGGGTCACCCTAGGGACCCCAAAATCTGCCCAGGCACCACATTCTGCCCCAGTTGAAGCTTCCAAATGCTCTTCAAGGGTTTCTCCATGTAAAGTACTTTACAGTAGTTGTGAGCTAACAAGGGCTTGAATGAATTACTGCAGGGAATCCTGATCCAGGAAAGGCCACAACTGGTATATCACCTGAAGTTAGGGTTAGGGTAAGGCTCTCCTAGCTGCAACTGCCACCTGCTCTTTGAGAAGGAATTGTGAGTCTAGGAGAATCCCAAGGTTGTACATGGATCTATCTAAGGTAGTGCAACCTCATCCAGAACTAAGTTGGTTAAAATCCCAGATCTTGAAACTTCATGCACCCAAAGCCATTTGGTCTTGCTGAGGTTCAGCCAAAGCCTATTGTCCCCCATCTAGGCCCTCACAGCCTTCAGGCACCATGAGAGGCTAGCAACAGCATCACTTAGATTACCAGGGATGGAGCTACAGTATAAAGTTGAGTATTATCAGCATACTGATGATACCTCAACCGCTAGTGGTGAATTATCTCACCCAGCAGCTTCATGTAGATATTAAAAAGCAATGGACAGAGTACCGAACCCTGCAGTATGACACAAAGGAGTAGCCCTCACTCTCACTCTCTATCAACACCAATTGGGACAGGCCTTGAAGAAAGGAGCCAAACTCAATGTACAACTGAGCTTCACAACCCCAAATCCTGCAGCTGGTCCCAAAGGATACCATGGTCAATGGTATCAAAAGCTTCCGAGAGATCAAGAAGAGCAAGAATGATTGCAATTCCCAATTCCACTTTCACCAGGGATTATCAACAAGTGCAACCAGTGTAGTTTCCATTCCATAACTGGGCCTGACTTGTGACTGGAAGCGTCCAAATAATTCATTTCATCTAGGACCTACTGAAGCTACTAAGCAACATCTTTTTTATCACAATCATGATAAATATATTAAAGCAATTGTTTTATCCAATAATTCTTAAGAAATCAAAGCTATTGCCAGAATGGATCAATAACTGCATAAAATTGCAGTTATCAAACCATTTTAGCAATATGTTTGATTTCTTGGTGCAAATGCTGGACAAAACTATTGTTTCTACACTTTTATGATTTAATGGAAATTGAAAATCAAACTGAACCTTTGTTCAAATATGCAAACGCATGAATAAAGGATAATTAAAATATTTAAACAAATGATTTAGTCAATATTTGTGGAAGCTAAAAAACATGAATACAAAGTTCTTCTCATGCTATCATATTGTAGCAGGAAAACTATGTTAGGCAAAATAAATCAGAAGCTGGTAGCACCATTTCTGATTAATAATGTAGAATTTAAAGGAAATGAAGAATCAGTTTGACACTTTGTGCATCAGAAGAAGTGAGCTACAAACTCATGAAAACTTATGATTTTAAATGTTCTGCCAAAAACTGTGCTCCCCAAAGCTTTCCGATTTCAAGGGTATTCTAGTATAACTCCAGCTAAAATCTTCCCAAAGAAATGGTCAGTATAAATCAGTATAAAATTACATGGAAAAATTTATGAACCCCACCCCGTTAAGTCCATAAATTCATAGAGTTCTTTATTTATATTCTAGATATAGAATAAGAAAAACTTATGCATTTCAATTCATTAAATGTCATGACTATTTAAAATTATAAATTAAATCAGAGATGCTGAAGTGTCAAGTGTCCAATTCTCTCCTATATTATTTGTTCTCTTGTTTCTCTCTCCTTTTTAAAAAAAAAATGTGTGTGGGGGGGTAAGTATCACTGTTCTAAATTTATGTCATTAGTTTGCTTTCCAGGGAGTGAGCCAATTTGCCTTTCATAGATTAGTCTGTGCTTCATTAGGTACTGGTTTAATCTTTTATTGAAAGGCCAGAAAAAAATAGAGTGAGGGAAGGAAATGTACTCTTAATAAATATATTTCTTGTCATTGTCACACTCAAGGATATTTCATTCCCAGTTAATCTACAGGATTATTTTCTAGTAAATGTTGACTTTAAAAAAAATAAAATTAGCAACTGTAGGATGATCTCTAGTTTTCAGAACATTAAACTATCCTTTATGATTTGGATACATTACAGAATGATATGTGACAATAGGTGCTTGCAATGTTTCACATATTTATTATCATGAAGTAACTTTCATTTAAATTACTATAATCAAAGTTCAGTCACTTACATAGTTAATTGTATAAACTTGTTTTTGTCAGAATAGGATAGGATAGGATAGGATGCGATGCGATGCGATGCGATGCGATGCGATGCGATGCAATGCAATGCGATGCAATGCAATGCAATGCAATGCAATGCAATGCAATGCAACTTGGAGGTGTTCTAGTCCAGCCACCTGCTCAAGCAGGAGAACCTATACCATTTCAGATAAGTGACTGTCTAGTCTCTTTTTTAAAATATTCGGTGATTGGAGCACCCACAATTTCTGAAGACAAGGTGTTCCACTGGTTAATTGTCCTCACTGTTAGTAAGTTTCTCCTTAATTCCAGGTTGCTTCTCTCTTCAATTAGTTTCCAATCATTATTTCTTGTTCTGCCCTCTCGTGCTTTAGAGAATAATTTGATTCTCTCTTCTTTGTGGCAGCCCCTGAAATAATGGAATACTGTTACCATGTCATCCCTAATTATTCTCCTCCTTAGACTAGCCGAACCCAAATCCTGCAGCCGTTCTTCGTATGTTTTAGTCATCTTAGTTGCTCTTCTCTGAACTTTTTAAAAAGTCTCAATATCTTTTTTGTAATATGGTGACCAAAATTGGTTGCAGTATTCCAGGTGTGGTCTGACTGAGGTTTTATAAAGTGGTACTAATACTTCACATGATCTTGATTCTATGCTTCTGTTTATACAACCCAGGATTGTATTAGTTTTTTTGGCGGCGGTGCACACTGCTGGCTCATATTGAAGTGTTCATTCACTAGGACTCCAAGGTCCCTCTCACAGTTACTGTTTTTGAGCCAGGTTTTGCCTAATATGTACTTATACTTTTGATTTTTCCTGCCTAAATGTAAAACTTTGCTTTTGTCCACATTAAAATTCGTTTAATGTTGAATAGGGTCCATTGTTCAAGTTTGTCAAGATTTGTGATCGCCTGAACTTGTCTTCTGGGGTGTTGGCTATTCCTGCCAGTTTAGTGTCATCTGCAAATTTGATTAGTTTCCCTTCTATTCCCTCTAAGTCATTTATGAAAATTTGAAGAGTACTGGGCCTAAGATGGAGCCTTGTGGTACCCCACTACTTACTTCTTTGCATGTGAATCCATTAAGGACTACTCGTTGAGTATGGTTTGTCAGCCAGCTACAAATCCATCTGGTGGTGTGTGTGTGTGTGTGTACATCTATATCTCTATCAATCACATTATAAAACTACTATAACAGTAAATGGTATAGGATTTTTTTTTTAAGTAAAACACTCTGGGAACATTAATATGAATAAATATGTAGGGCAAGATCAGGTGACATAGTTTAGGGATACATATATATATAGTAAATCTAGACTATGATAGTTTATCCAGTAAACTTTGGTTAATCTCCCTGTCTCTGTCTCTCTCTTTTTCTCTCTGTCTCTGTCTCTGTCTCTCTGTCTCTGTCTCTGTCTCTGTCTCTCTGTCTCTGTCTCTCTGTCGCTGTCTCTGTCTCTGTCTCTGTCTCTGTCTCTCTCTGTCTGTCTGTCTGTCTGTCTGTCTGTCTGTCTCTCTCTCTCTCTCTCTCTCTCTCTCTCTCTCTGTTTGGTTGTTTTTTTGTTTTGTTGCCTGTGTTCCGGGACCTAAATTGTTTAGCTGTGTAATTTCCACAGTAAGCCTATTTCACTTAAAAGCTTTTTTTTCTTTCTCTGTCACCCCTCCACTTCCAAATGAAACTTGAGGAGGACCCGTCCTTAATTATCAGGGAGTCAGTTTCTGGTCAGCCCTCCTGATTTGGTCTCTTTTAGATTAGATCAGCATTAAAGTATTGCCTGTCCTTAAGAGCTTGAAGTTTAATGGGGTTACTGGACACTTCTGTACCTAACATTTCCTTTATATATAATATTTACCTTTTAAAGCAGATTGGGGTGTGTATGTGAGAGAGAGACCAAACAGGTGGGGTTTGTGTTTGTCTGCCTGGAGACGATCTCAATGGGGTTTATATAATTTGAAATATGTTTGTTTTAAATAAAAGTAAAATATGCAGATTCATATTGCTGGAAGTAGTAACAAAAGGTCATTCCATGAGTTAAATGCATCAGAAATCAATTGACATGAAGGTACTGTATATGGTGCATTCAGAGAAATGCAATGTAATGGCTGTTAGAGTGATTCTCTCTCCCAAATCTTGGGGCTTTTAGTTACAGTCTTCATTGGTGCAGTTCTCAGTCTGATTTGTTGTGTGGTCATCTGAAACATATCAGCAGGAGTTATTTTGAAAGAATTCCTGTTTGTTTTCTTCTTTTTTTAATGGCCTCTGTTAAGGAACCTGTCGCTGTTGTTGTAATGAAGTTAGGCAAGTGGCTAGAAAGTTAGCGCTCTTTTTCCCTGCAGGGAGAGATTCATATTAAATAAATAGATGTCTTAGGTTGGGCAAGTACAGTTTAGGAAGGACAAAGGCAAAATGGATTGCTAAATTGGCCATGCCCACCCAGTCACATGCCAACCTAGCCCTGTCTACCCAGCCAGTTATTAGGGTAGAGGACCGGCTGTCAAATTACTTGAATCCCACCATTGGCTATAGTTGAATGGACTTTTCTATTTTACATGTCAAGATACATATTTATGTAACAGCAAATAGATAATGACTGAATTGCTGTACTTGCCAAGAGGAATTCCTTCCTGACTTTCATAAAAGTTTACCATCTTTCTGCGCCTTTCAGTGCAGTTTATTCTCTGAATAAGGTTGATGATTTGTTCCTTTGACTTCTGGTCTATTACACTGAGGCAAAATATGTAACTGGTGCCTCTTCCTAAGAAGGGAGGAAGAAGAAGTGTCAGATCCACAAAAGTGTATCTGCCATTCTTTCCAGGGGGAGAGGAGGGGGACTGGTATTCCTGTAACTTTCCACTGCCTGGTGTAGGGGTGAAAGGGCACTATAAATTATATTAGTATAACTTTTGATTTCTCACACTTTCGTTTCTCGCTTTCTATTGCATTTCTGTGTGAGGCCCTCTGAGGGTCCTTATCTCCTCTTAGAAATGAAC
>JANHFL010003371.1:106262-123131 GCA_032468155.1 Oxyrhabdium leporinum
CCCCACCCCAGTGGTCCAAGAGGGGGGGAAAAAAAAATCAAAATAACATGGCGCAAACCCAAAGGCTCCAATGAGTTTTGCAATTTTGTTTCTTCAAGTAAAGATGCAAGAGGGGGTTTCTTCTCCCACTTCACCACTTCAGTCAGTAGCAAATGTTAAGTCCACCTCAAAAGGCAGCTGTGCTTTTGAGTTCTTCTTTTGTGCCTTCCCCTTTAAGACTGGAGTGTCAGGCGCTGCTGCTTTTCTGGATCTTCAAATTGCTTTTAAAAATCCTCTCCCCACCTGACAGGGGAAGCCTTCCCAAAGCCTGACGGGACAGTCCAATTCAGCCTGCATCTCAATGCAGAGTTTCTTCCTTCCTTTCTTTTTTTAGATATACGTAAATAGAGGAGAGGGACAAAAACAGCAGCAACTTGGCCCAATTCCCTCAAAAGGTGCTGTTTGGCAAGAGGATTTTCCCCCCCCCCTCCCAAAAAAAGAGACCCCGTGTGGGCCAAAGTGGTGCATTTGGCAAATTAAGAAGTCTCTTAATAAAAATTAACATGTGCAAATTATTTTAAATAGCTGAATCCAAGCATCCAGATTTAGACTCCTTGGTTTAGAATTCAGATTATCTTGCCTTCTCCCAGTGGGGGGAAAAGTCACCTCTCAAGTTCCCAAGTGAAAAATCTCAACTGAGGAGAAAAAAAGTAATACACCACAAAAGGAAACAAAAAAAAACCTGGAGGAAACCCACAAAACTAAAAGGCGTTTTACACCTCCCTCCTCCGTCCACTTCAGCACCGGCTTTTTTGACACACTCGTGCAGCACAAAAAAAGGGGGAGAAAAATAGTGTGCAAGTGTGTCTCCCCTCCAGAAAAGCGTCAACTGCTGCTGCTGTTGCTGTGTGTCGCGAAGGAGAAAGCTGTTTGGCAACGGGTGGAGCAGCAGGGCCGCCGTCCGCGTGGCAGAGAAGGAAACGGGGCTGGGGGTGGGAAGGCTCTCGGCAGTTGACTTTCCATCCAAGGGGGGGGTCTCCTTCCCCTCGACGCCGCACCCCGGCTATAGCTGGAAGCCTTCCATGGGGGCCTCGGGCTGCTGGAAAATGAACTGCTGCTGAGCTTCGTCCACTTGGGGGGCCAGAGTAGAGTCATCATCCTCAATGCCGAAATAGTGCTCGTACAAGTCGAAAGCCTTCTGGTAGATCTCTTGGTTTTCGTGGCTCTGGAGAAACTCTATTTTATCCAGGCCTGGAGGAGAAAGACATGGTTTACGTGGAATTCCACACCGAAGGCCAGGCAACTAAGCCGCCAAGTACAGGCGGGCCCCGACATTTAGTGACTGAAGCTACGACGATGCTGAACAAAACGGCTAGCACGTGCGAGGCCTGCAGGGTCCCTGGGGCCACAGGAGGGCAGTTCAGGCTGTTGACAAGGGCTGCAGGGACCCCGGGCCAGGCCGTTGCCACCCGTCGCCTCCCCCGCCAGCTTCCCACAAACAAAGCCAATGGGGAAAGCCAGATCCGCGTGACAATCGGGGCAGAAAAGGTTGTGAAATTGGGGGGCTACTCTGCTCCGGAAGGGATGTTCCAGGCCCAACTGGGATCGTCAGTATCTATAAACCCCTGGCTCACAACCATCTTGACGGATCGTACAGTTTTGTCTGTGGAAACATTTGGGTACTACAACTCGGGGGGCGGGGGGGGCATTTCCCCATCAACCCCGTCTGCACTTTGGAGAACATGACAGGCGTGAATGGAGCACCCAGAACTGCTGAAAGCAGAGAGGCCTTTCCGTGGGCTCATCGCGTTTAGGGTTAGGCGTTGCCGACAGGAGCAACCTTTGTGCCCCGAGTTCCCTTCTGCCCCTTGTCTCTGGATCCCCCAAACACCGGGGCCTGAAATGCCCAATTCTCAGCTATGGTGGGAGACGCTGGGAGTCCACGTCTATTTGCAGGTGTTTGGGTCAGAACAGGGTAACTGAAGTGGTGGCATAAGGCAGGGCCCCCCAACCCCCAGCCGTGCCCCACTGCCAGGCTGCAGCCAGTTCGAAACTGGGCCAAGCAACAATGCGCGCACACACACACACGCACGCACGTCCGCTTCCTCGCGCACAAAGCTCCATTCGCGTGAGTGGCGGGTGTTTGCATGAGCGGCAGGCAGTTGCACGAGCACGCAAAGCACTTGCACGAGCGGCAGGCATGCGCACCCATTGGTGCAAATGAAGGTGTGCGCGTTCGCTGGCGTGCCATCTCCTCCCCCTGCCGGTCCAAGCTGGAAAGGTTGTGGACCGCTGGAGTAAGGGGTAGGTGATCATCTCTAAACACTGAGAGTTGGGAACGTCGGGGCAGAGACAGAAGTGAAGTCAGGTAAATTACTACACCTCTGCGCTATCCAATAATACACCGCAAAGGTTCTTTTTTTTTTTTAAATAAAAACGATTTGAAACATTAAAATGTTTAGCTTGATGCTGGAAAGGCGTCAGGGCATTAGGGATGCCCCACTGGGAAGGAAGGGGAGCCTCAACGGAGAGCATCCATTCGCAACTAGCCACAGCACATGTTCCAAGACGCGGCCCTCACCGTAAGCTTCCTCAATGAGGCTGCAGTAGGGGTTGATGCCAGTGCCGCTCTGCTTGGCCTCCTGCTCTCCCAGCCGCAAGATGTTCTCCAGGCCATTCAGGGCCACCTGAACTATCTTCGAGTCCATGACGGTCAAAAGATCACACAGGGGTTTAATGCAGCCCAGGTTTACTAAGTATCTGGAAACGAAGCAAAAAAATCCAGAAGACTAAAACTACTGGTAAAATTGAACATTCTTGGAGATTAATTTGCTTGCCGAGATGCCCTCTTCCCCATTTCCCCGGTTCCTCTTCTGAAATTCAAGCTAAGACTCCTATACTTAGCAAACTATAAGAGGAAAATAAAGTATTAGGATGCGTATAAATTATTCTGTGTTTTACTATTTGCCTCTCTTCCCAATCAGAGCTGTTGTTTATGACCAGCACATAACTGTGTAATACTGTGAACAAGGATAAACCATCAGTTGTCCTGTATTAGAATAGTAAGGGCGATAAAATCCACATGCTATGAAATGCATGACCTAGAATCCTAGGGAGGGACAGGACCTTGCAGGTCTTCCAGTCCAAACCCCTACCCAAGGCAGGAGACCTTACATCATCCCGGACAAATGGCTGTCTAAATCTTTTCTTGAAAATCTCCAGCAATGGAGAACCCACAACTGTAGTAGGCAAGCTGTTCCATTAATTAACTGTTGTTAGTGTCAGGAAATTTCTTTTTAATTCTAGGTTGGCTCTCTCTGTAACAAGCATCCGCCCATTGCTTCTTGTCCTGCCCTCTGGGGCTTTGGAGAACCACCCCCTCTTCTCTGTGACAGACCCTCAAGTACCAGAAGACAGCTATCATGTGGCCCTCCATTCTTCCTTTTGTTAGACTAGATGTACCTAGTTCTCTCAACCGCTCATCCTGCAGCTCAGCCTTCAGACCCCTTATCATCTTTGTGGCTCTTCTCTGCACTCTTTCTAAGGTCTCAGCGCCTTATTTTGTATCCTGGTGATCAGAACTGGATGCGGCATTCCAAGCGTGGTCGCATCCAGACCCAGCGCAATATAAAGTGGTACTATCACTTCTCCTGATCTTGATGCTGCCTCTCTGTTGGCCTTTCTGGCAGTTGCAGCACTAAAGCACTGGGACACCCAGCTTTTGCCTCATCAAAACCAAATCCTCCATCAGTTATACAAGGGAAATGATACGGTGGAGGAAACCACGTGTCTTCTTATCGATTCCTTGGTTCACCTGAAGAACACGACTTTCTTGTCAGCCTCTGTTCCTACCTTTAGTTATTTTTCTTCCCAGCTGACAGATAGTGAGGCAGAACTTCTTACCTTTAACGTTTCTCATTCCTTATTCAAAATTTTAATTTATTTATTTTATTTATTTAATTAAATTTATATACCGCCCCATTCCGAAGACTCGGGGCGGTTCACAACACTAAAAACTTTAAAAAACTTTAAAAAACTTTAAAAACCCTTTAAAAACCCTTTTATTATTAAAACCCTTTAATAATACAGTATGCAAAAAAAACCCCAAACAACCACCTTTCACTCGCCGCTTTCCTTTGGGGGGAGGAAAGAGAATTCCCTCCCTCCTTCTCTCTGGAGTCCCACTTTCTTAAAGTATTTCTGGAGAGTTTAATTTAATTCTGGGTAGAAACTAGGCAATCCTTACCCAGATCCAATACACTGTTTCTCTTTCCGCTTCTTCTTTCTGCTTCTTCTGCTTTCTTCGTTCCGGCTGTCACAGCTCCGATTCAGCCATTTATGGCCATCTTCTTCTCTGCCTGTCAGGAAGATTTCTCCAGATCCAGCAAAGGGACCGCCATCCACTTGTGATCTACAGAGAGCCCTTCCTAGCTTCATCGCCCCTACAGGGTGACTTTGGCCCCGAAGAGCCTCCAGGCAGGCAGAAATCATCTGGCTTCGCGGAGCTCCGCTCACCACAGCCGTTCTGCCACAACGTCAGCATGGAACTCAAGAATTTCTTTAATTTCAAAGTGTTGCTCTCCTTCTATCATAAACAGTTCAGGAACTGGAGGGGGTTTTGGCCTTAAAGGGAAAACCACCTCAGATTTTAACAGGCTGCAGTGGAAAATGGGGTGGATTTTCCTCAAAGACATTGGCAAGTCCAGTTCTACTGTGACTGGGTTTATAATGCGCTTCATGGGAAAAGGTCCTACAAACTTAGGGCCTAGGTTTTTTGAGGGTTCTATGGATTGAAGGAACCATGTGGACAAATATATGCAATCTCCCACTTTAAATTGCTTAGTCTCAACTCTTTTTTTTTTTTATCAGCCTGGATTTTGTAAGCGTCTCTAACTTCAGCAAGGGCCTTGTGCAAAACTGGCCAGGTGTTTTGTAGTTGACTAATCCACTCTTTTAACTATGGAATTACAGGATCTTTAACTGGTAACTCAGGAATAGTGTTGTGGCCTGTCGGCCGCCGGCCCCTCCAACAGCCAAATCAGAGGAGGCAGCATGGGACTCAGGGTCAGCATCAGGCCAACCTGGGAGCCCGAGGGGAAAGAGGGAATGGAGCTGGCAGAAAGAGAGACAGAGGTGAAGCCTGGGCCATCCGTCAGCCCTGAGATGGAGAGTCAACAGCCCCCAGGTCTGGAGGTGGTTGATGAAGAAGAGAAGAAACGGCTGGGTCCAGTGCCTGATGCACAGCTGCTCAGAAGGCAGAGACGAGGAGACCAGTGGAAAGCCGTGGGCCGATCCTGGGGAAGGAAGAGCCACCGCTTCTAGCAAGGCCCCACCCTAGCTCTGGGGATAAAGGACAGGGGCAGAGATGAATAGGTGTGACAGACAACTATTCATCTTCCGGCTGGCCAGACGTGCTAGCCTGCGAGAGAAACTTTTTGCTGAGGCTGTCGGCATTCCTAATAAAGGAATCTTTTGAGCTCACGTCAGACGGTTTGTCATGTTTGGGGAGCTGGGTCAGAACACATAGGTTTGAATTCTTGCCCCATAGCCACTTGGAAAGGGGTGAAACCAGTGCTACTGTGCACCATGGTGTTGTAGGCAACTTCAGCAAATGACAGGAGGTCGGTCCAATTGTCTTGTTGGTAACTGATGAAGCGTCTAAGACAGGGGTGTCAAACTCGATATCATTGAGGGCCGCATCAGGGTTATGTTTGACCTCAGAGGGCTGGGGTGGGCGTGGCCAGGGTGGGCGTGGCCAGCATGACATCACTCGTGTTGGAAGGCGCCTGTGGTGGCCTGAGCACTCTGCCAGCGAAAATGGGCTCCCAAGCTCTGTTTTTGGCTGCAATGGTCTCTTGCAACCCTCTGCCAGTGAAAATGGAGCTCGGGGGGCCACGTGCAGCCCTCGTGAGCTCCGTTTTTGACTGCAACGGCATCCTGCAACCCTCTGCCAGCGAAAATTGAGCTCGCAAGGGTAGCTTGTGGCCCTCCTGAGCTGTGTTTTTGCTGGCAGAGGCACCATGGGCCGGTCCTTCACTGTTTCCAGGGTGGCCCCATGGGCCAGATCTAAGCAACCCATGGGCCGGATCCAGCCCCTGGGACTTGAGTTTGACACCTGATCGAAGATATTGTTCTAAAGCTGAGTTTGGTCGCCCCATTAGTTTGAGGATGATGACTAGAATTTAGTCCTTGTTCAGTACCTAACAGGTGGAAAAAGGCTTTCCAGAACCTAGAAGTAGATTGGACCCCTCTGTCAGAAATTATTTGTTGTGGTGCTCCCTACAACTAGTAAATGTGATGCAGGAACTTCTTCGCTATACCTTTAGCTGTGGGTATTTTCTGGCACGAGATAAAATGTACTTGTTTCGAAAAAAGGTCCGTTACGACCCAGATTACTGTGTTTCCCACACTTTCGGGGAGTTCCACAATAAAGTCCATAGAAATCTCTCTTCAAGGCTCAGCCACGGTTTGGAGGAGACCCGGAGTTTTTCCTTGCCTTCACTTTGCCAAAGCTCAAATAGGGCAGCTGGAAACATAGCTTTCAATGTCTTTTTTGAGGGAAGGCCACCACAATTGTCTTTTTATGAGGTGTAGGGTTTTGATGAACCCAAACTGTCTTGCCAATTTTGTGTTGTGGCATGCTTGCATGATTTTAAGTCTCTGACTGGCAGGTACATATAGCTTGCCCCTCACCCAAACCAGTCTGTCCTGAATAGAACAAACATTTCTGTGGCTGTTAAACCAGTTGTCATCATTCAGGGCTTCCTTAAAAGCAACTGCTGTAGCCTTGTTCACAGGTATTTCCCCCTTTTCCTGTGCTCTCGTGGTCACTTGGGCGGCCAGCTGGTGTGATGGGAGCATAGGCTTGACTACTTCCACTTTGGGGCTATTGTACTGATGCATCCTCGACAAAGCGTCAGTAAGGAATTTTTTTCCTCCTGGAAAGTAGTGTAGGGTAAAGTTAAATCACTGAAAATATTGGGCCCATTGCGCCTGCTTAGGGGAGAGCTTTCGAGGGTTTTTTTTTTTTAGAGCTTCCAGTTTTTTGTGTTCAGTCCATACCTGGAAAGAGACTACTTCCCTCTAAAAAATGCCTCCAGGAGATGAGTGCCCACCTAATAGCGTAGGCTTCTTTCTCCCATATGGCCCAATGTTGTTCAATTTCATTTTGCTTTTTGGACATGTATGAGCACAGCTGCAGCTGTCCCTGTTCATTTTCCTACATCAATATGGCCCCTACCGCTACATCACTGGCATCTGTCTGGATGACAAAGGGCTTTTCGGGGTCTGGGGGCTTGAGCACCGGTTCAGCAGAGAAAAGTCATTTGAATTTTTCAAATGCCGCCTGGCACTCCACAGTCCATTTTAGTGGTTGGCTAGGTTTAGGTGTGTCCCCTCCCTTCATTTTCAACAAGTTCATAATGGGGAGGGCTATCTGTGCAAAATAAGGAATGAACTGTCTGTAAAAACTAGCAAACCCTAGGAAGCTCTGAAGCTGCTTCCTGGTGCGTGGTGGTGCCCATTCCAGCACTGCTCGCACTTTCTCTGGGTCCGTTTCAATTCCTTCATGGGAGATTTGATAGCCCAGGTAGTCAATCTTGTCCTGGGGAAACTCACATTTAGACAATTTGGCATACAACTTAGCAGCATGGAGCTTCTGTAGAACGGCTCTAAATAGCTTCACGTGCTCAGCTTTCATTTCTGTGTAAATCAGTATGTCATCTAGATACACCGACACCCCTTTGTACAGGTGTTCATGTAGGACCTCATTTATCATCTGCATGAATACTGCGGGTGCCCCCTGTAGCCCAAAGGGAAGCATCCTAAACTGAAAACAGCCAAGTGTGCAGTTGAAAGCAGTTTTCCACTCATCTCCTTTGATTCTGATGCAGTAGAAAGCCTCCCGCAAATCCAGTTTCGTGAAAAACTTCCCCTTCACTAAATGGGCCAGCATGTCCTTCATTAGGGGAAGGGGGTACATATTCTCCACACCAACAGCGTTGAGCCCCCTGTAATCAACGCAGAGGCACAAAGACCGATCCTTTTTCTCCCTGAACAGTACTGGGGCAACCACCCTGGGTCTGGCTGGTTGCATAAACCCCCAAGCTAGGTTCTTGTCAATGAATGCACAGAGCTCATCTAGTTCCCTGGGAGCCATCAAATAGAGTTTTGGTTTCGGTAGCTTAGCCCGTGGGGCAATCTCAATGGCATAGTCTGTAGGTCAGTGAGGAGGGAGTTCGTCCGACCCCTTTTCACTGAATACATCCCTCAGGTCTTGTTATTCCCTTGGAATGGCCAGGAGGGGTTTCCCTTGCATTGTGGCTCCCACCTCCCGGCATAAGGCCCTCTTAGTCAAATGTTCTCGGCTACGCTGGGGCTTGCCACCTGGCAAGAACTTCAATAGTCCCTTTCTCCAGTCCACACGTGGGTTCCACCATTTCAACCATGCTAGTCCCAGGACAAAGGGCCTCTCCATCCCTGGGGTGACTATGAAGCTCAAAGTCTCTGAATGGGCACCCATCTGCAACCCTAAGGGTTCAGTGGCAAATGTGGTGGGACTGCCTCTTGCAACTGAGCTGTCCAGCTGGCAGAATGCAATTGGGGTTTTTAGCCTTCCTAGGTGGGCGGGGGAAACAAAGATAGTTGGGCTAAGGAGACCAAAGAACAGCATCTTTGATAGGTAGGCTTTTGTATCAATTCTATATACCGTTACTGCGCTGTAAGGACCTGCCTTAGCTATCTTCTCAGGAAAGCATGACTCTTGAAACAATTGGCATTTCAAAAGAACTTTTACTGAGAGAAAGTGATTGCAGAGAAGTCAGGCGGAGTCTGAAATTTGCACGTGAAGTGTTAGGCTAATTTTCCCCTTCAACCTCCACCCCAATGTCCCATGTCCAACAGTGGCCAATAAGATGCCGCAAAGGTGTTTTGAGGACTCTGAGGCGGGATGATGATAACAGGTCTGCCTCTGGATGCCGCAACCTTCGTAACAAGCTGAAACCTGCTGCGAGGGAGTCTGTCCAGATGGTCCTTGCCCCCTCCCTAATTCCCAAGCAGTTACAGCAAAAGTGAAAGCATGCAATGCATTCAACTCACGAAGCCTCCCCCCCCCACCTTCAGAATGGCAGCGTTCCGACAGGGACCCGACAAATTATATCCAATTTTAGTTTCTCTAATTTACTAAAAGTCCTTTTCCTTTTTATTGCAGAGTTCAGTCCATTTATGTTGATTGACATTTTTATTTCTTCTTCCATGATGTTACTTATAAATGAGTTTCGCTGTTCTAGTCGCTTTTATGTCTCTCGCTTTCTTTCTTTTTACTCCTTTTCTTATAGCTATTTCCTCCAAATCTCTTGCATCTTCTTTTTGTTGTATATCTCTCTCCTGTAGTCTCTTCTTGGCATCTATCCTCCCTTTCTTCTCTCACTCTTACTTCTTCTTGTGATCCCCAGTAATATTCTTAAAATTGCTTTGCCTTCTCTATTGAATCTAGTTTATGTCTTTGTTCCTGCCAGGTCATCAATATTTCCTCTGGAATCAGCCATCTAAAATTTACACCTTTTTTAATTAAGTGCTTTGTCAAGAACTGATATTCCTTCCTTAGTTCTCTAACTCTTCTTGGAATTTGCTTTAAGATTATTTCTTTCCCCTTATATGTTAAAGGCTCATCTCTTGCTCTCTGCATAATCTCTGTTTTTATTGCTTTCTTGGTGGACCTCTCTAGGAAGTCTATTTCTCATCGCATATCTAGTGTCTACTCTGAATATTTTGTCTATCTCTGCCAAAAAAATTTCTCTCATCATCTCCAACACCTCCGCCAGTAATTCTGCTATTATCTCCACTAAGTTTTCTCCCTTTTCTTCCATATTCTGGAATCTCAGGTAATAATCTGCCCTATCCATCTCTAATAAAATTATTGTTCTTTATTTATTTTTGTCTGCTAATGTAAGTCTATAATCAACTTCTCCCACTCTTTTTTCTGTTCGCTCAGCTTTCTCTTCAACTTTTTTTATGCGTTGCTCCTTTGACGCCATCATTTGTTGAAGGTTCTCTATTTTTTCTTCTACTTTCTATTGTCTCTTCTACTTTCCCTAATCTCTCCTTCATATCCTCGTGGAGGGCTTGTATCATAGTTTTTATTTCCGCTTGCATCACATTTGTTTTCTCCTGTTGTAACATGGCTTCCACTGACCTCTGACCCTCTGGGATGGAGGTTGTAGATGTTGTTTTCTTCATTTTAAATAATTAATTGTAATCCACCAAGAGTAAATGATGCAATTTCATTATAATCCAGGGGAAAAGTATAAGTATCAAAAAGAAGAAAAAATATAAACTGTAATCAAAATCCCGGTAAGGTCAATCTTTAAGTTCCTTCTTTTATCTTCAGGTTCTTCAAACCCTAATCCATTTTCTCCAAGGAGTAAAATAATTGGTAAAATATTAAATTGTATTCCAAATATGCCCAGCAAGCCCCAGAGTTCAGTCACCAGTTGTTTCATATCCAAAAACAGAGAGTTCACAGAGCAAACAAAAAAAAAGATGAAAACAATAGGCAAGAGGCAAAAGAAGCAGGAGAAAAATAGATTATTTAGCTTTTCAGTTTCTATTTTGCTTTGTATGTTTCATTTTCTTTTAACTTCACTGCTGAACTGTTTAAATAACAAAAAGTCTCAGTGTTCCGCTCTGTCTTAATTCTTCAGTCAAAACAATTTCTTATCATTGGTATTCTCAGGCTTTCAAGGTTATATTTCCCTTTTCTCTTGCCTGTAGATGCTCTTGCTCTGCTCCTCTCTTTCTCCGTCCTCTGTGCTGTCTATCCCAATGCAGGTTTTAAAATAAGCTTTATGTTGCAGCAAAAAAAGGGAAGGAAAACAAAAAAAAAAGTTCCATACAGTCAGTTTATAAAATCCAAAATTTTCTGGTTTAAAAGTTTAAAAATATTATATTTAAATACTCAGGCCAGTTTTCTGAATACACACTTCCAGCAAGTTCTTTAATCAATTTTCTGCTCTAGCTATTAGCTCTTAAAGCCACTTTCTTCTGGAGGTGGAAAAGGAAAACAGTTCCACCTCCCCCTTTGGTCTCACTTTCTCTCAATCGTTCTCCAGGGGGCTCTTTCTTTCTTTTATTAGCTTTAAGCGTTCAGAGTTAAAAGTCTCTCACACCCAGATCAATCACACTGTCCTTGAATTCCTCTCTTCTTTTCGGTGGCTGTCCCAGCTTTGGAGCGGCACGCAATGGCAGACTTCCAGCTGACAAGTTAAAGAGCCTTAGCGAGATCACTCCGGGAGTTTGCAGGCTCCCCATGATTTACAGACTGTGCTCTTTACATTCATCACCCCTATGAGGCAATTTAGGTCAGTTTTGGACCCCCCGGCAGCTTGGATTTGGCAGTCTCACAGAACACCCGTGAGACATGTCGTATCATTGTGATGTCAGTCCTGCCTTCCCCCCATGATGTATAATTTGAAATAGTATAAATCTTTGCAGGCAAAGTAGTGTAACTTTCAAAATTAAACACTTTTTGTGTTATCAGAACTGAGAAGTGTAACAATATGAGGATATAGAAAAATACTTGTATGTGTCAAATATTGCCTGTATCTATACTATATTATTTATTGTCATAGGACACCATGATTTATTCTTAAAAATGTGCTATTAGTTGCTATTTTGTGTATATTAACAATAAATTATGGATCCCATTTATTTGATCTCTTGTTCTCTCAGTTGGCTTTTGTAGTATTCCTATAAGAAAAATGTATACTTATTAAAGTTATCATCTTCACATTTGGATATATGTTATATTGTTAATATATGTATAATGATAATGTAAAAGGAAGCTATCAAAACTTTGTAATTATTGGTCAATTGTTATCTAGGTATATCTAAAAGGCTCATTAATATTAATTTTCATTAAGCCATTTGTTTATTTTAAAAAATCATGAATGCATGTAATTCTTTAAAAAAACACAGAAGCTCTTACTATATTTTTTCTTGCTCCCAAATTGATTAAGGAATTTTTAATGTAATTTAAAAAAATATTTGTATCATTTTACTGACCATTACAAACATTGCTTTATGTTATTGTTATGCCCATCCTGAGAATTCTCTGTGGTTTAGTAGATCCAAATTATGGCCTGTTGATTATCTAAATAAATTTTAGATAAAATTTTCTGATCCTTTGAATGATTTTTTTTTTAAACTTTGCTGGTTGCATGATGAAATACTTTCTAAAACAACTGGCTTTGTTTTTAAACCCTTCCTTCCTTCCTCTCTCCCTCTTTCCCTCCCTCCCTCTTATCCTCTCTCCTTTATTCTCTCCTTCTTTCCATTTTCTTTTCTTATTTCGTCTCTCCCTCCTAACCCTTTTGTTTTGTTTTGTTTTATAATGACGAAGTCTGGACCATATGCTTCTAGAGACAGAAAAGTACTTTCTACTGTTCTAAAGGTTTTTATAAATAATGAATCAGCTATATCATTTTACAAAAATTAAAAAATCATTACACTCTCAACCATTCCACAAATTTGTTCTTGACACCCTTGGACATAAATTATAAAGTAATATTGCACTTGTCTATCACAAAATTATAGGCCTAAAATCACTGAAATTCAAGACCCAGCAAATGAAACTTTTTTTTGTCACCCCCTAAGGACCTCAGAGTCATTACATGAAAGGAAAGAGAGATGTAGGATATATTGTTTCTGCAACTAAGCTTCAAAAACTATTTATGTATTTTATAAAGAGCAAAACACCCAGGGGTTCACTCTCTGAAATGTAGTTGGCTAAATTTTGTAAGTGTAAAATATGTTTGCAATATTTCTACTCTGTACAGAATAGCAACATCTCAAGGTTCTATTAAAAATCTCTAGCTTTATTTTCTGTCAGGCCTGTTTTGATTAAATATAAGTTTTGTATTTATATTTTCCATTGCATTAAAAATAATTATGGTTTTATGATTATACACAGCTTGCTTTGATAATTTAGCAGCAGCCTGTTTCCCTGGCCCCTATTTCTGCTGGTTATCAAAACACAGTTACTTGGTTTTGAAAGAGAAGAAGAAGGAGAAGGAGAAGAAGAAGGAAAGGAAGAAGAAGGAAAAGAAGAATGATGATGATGATGAGTTTATTGTTAGAAATAAGGCTTGGATTTACTATCTAGTAATTACATCTATTATTAACAGAGAATTTGAAGTGTAAGTTTTACAGTATATACTTTCTAGCAATTTATAGATATTGTAGTAATTCTATACCATCTTTGTTTAATTTATGCACCTAATCTTTAGGACCAATTGGAGGGCCATTACTCATCCTTTTAAGAAAATAGAGAGGGTGAATATAATATTTAAATCTAGTTTCTGCTTAGAAAAAAGTTATAACTTCCGCATACAGTGCCATCTATATATTTTAAACTACATCAGTCATAATTTCACTATCTGAAAATAATAGGTGCTGCTAGTCCCAAACATCTGGAAGGCACCAAGTTGAATAGGGTTCTTTTAATGACCATTAAAATATTAATGTCAACAAAAATGTTTGAAAATGTGTGTAGCTGAATAATAACTTGCTGGTGAATCTGAGTTTTTAATCCTATTCCAAACAAATTTATTTCAAATTCATAAATATTATATCTTACTTAACTGAATTTATATTTAACTGAATTACTGCATTTCTTCCTTTTTATTCTTCTCTACATTATTTTAGGAATACATTTTTAAAATCCATTTTAGGAATAATACTTCCAAGGTAACTATTTAACTTAGAAACTTGTATAAACTTTGCACATGAGAGAAGTGAATGACATCATCGGGAAGATGGTGTAAAGGAATTTAATGATGACCTTGGTATGAAAAACTGCTAAGAGGACTTAGAAAAATGATTACATAGTTCAGAGGTTGAAGGAAGCATTTGAAGAAAACTCAGAATAACCATGTCTTAGTGTTCTTTGGTTAATAATGGACAGAAATAAATTATTTGGATTCTGCTAGAATAATATTCTATTCCTGAAATCCTACAAAACCTGTCTCTTGATTTGGACTATCTCAAAAGATTGGCAGTCATTCATGTTTAATATATATCCACCATTCTTTTAAGTTATAATTTCTTTTCAAATAAAGATAAATTAAAACTCAGCAGTATTTATCACATAGAACAAATCTGCTAATGATCTTACTTAATAATGAAGAAAGTTGTGTAGGTTAGCACATTTCATTTTGTGTCCACCTTTACTCTCTTCCACTATTAAATAGTAATCCATATTACCTCACAACATTCCTTTAAGCTAAAATATCTCTCTACTGTAGACTATAACCATAAGCTACCACTGTTCTGTACTTGGTGATCTCTTACTGATCAAAGTAAAGAAAAAGTGGAGTCTCCAAAAACATCAGAAGTATTAACACGCACAGTGAAATCTGAAGCTTGAAGAAACAAAACCATTAGGTTGCAATGCCTCTTGACTATTTTAAAAGTTATTTCCAAAATTCTATTCTACCATAGCAAGTTCAGTGGGAAAACAAGCCCAGTTTATTAAAAGTTTGGCTCATGAAATGGCAGGTAGCAAATTGACTACCTGTATGCGAATACTGCTTCCAAAATGGGCTCTTCCTATATATGTGAATGATTGAAATTTATTCCAGTAGGTAAAAATATTGTTCTTGGGGTCAACACAAACATCATGGCAAATTTGGTGTAGTGTTGACTCTACCTTTCCATGTTCATGCCATCACTAGCAGTGGCACAATGAAAATTAATGCTTTTTCCATTGAAGACATTATCTCCCTCCAATGGAAACCACTACATCTTTTCCATCCTGTTTAAAGAGGTTAGGGGAAGCAAAGCTCTTTTTCATTTATTTAATTGGATCTGAAAAGTAATTGCCATTTGGGAGACCAGTTTACGGCCTGGTGATCAAACCATGTTAGATTAATACCATGTTTCTTCAAAAAGAAGGCCGGGTCTTATTTTCTTTTGACCTCCGAAAAAATGGCTAGGCCTTCTTTTTGGAGGGTTCTAATTTTTGACTCACCTCATGGCGGTGGCACTGACAGCCCCGCCCAGCATGAGCCCACTGCTGGCCCTTCTTCTTTGGCCGCTTGCCGCCATTCACATGCATCTCCCCAGCATCTATTTCGACTCTAGAGGCCTGCCTCTAGAGGCATCTGCAGCTGAAAACAGAGCTCTGAATCAATCCGGAGCTCTATTATCAGCTGCAGAGAGCTTCCCGGGAGGCATCTGCAGCTGATAACAGAGCTCCAGATCAATCCAGAGCTCTATTATCGGCTACAGAGGGCTTTCCAGAAGGCCAGGGGTGCTGTGCGCATTCATCCGGAGCCCATTTCACAGCTGCAGAGCTCTTTTCGGAAGACTGATGGCAAAACGGAGGCCGGGGGGCCACGTGCAAGCTGAAGTTTCAGAATGGAGGCTTTTTTACTGCATGGATTGAGGGAAGGATGGCAGGCAGGAAAGTCGCCCCTCCCCATTTTCCTTTCGTTCGTCAAAAAGTCTTCATTCTGAAACTTCAGCATTCGGAATGGAGGCTTTTTGGCGAATGCTGCCAGCGGGCTGTAGCTGCAGCCAGACAGTTGCCCCCCCATGCCCACACTACTACACTTGCTGGTCACACCCATCCCCGGGCTTATTTTTGGGGAAGGGGTAATATTAGGCCCACTCCCCCAAAAGTAGGGTTGGCCTTATTATTAGGGTGGGTCGTGTTTTCTGAGAAACACGATAGATAGAAAGGAACAGAGAAAAAAGTAGGGAGGTGAATATCTATGGATATTCTCAATCATCTAGGTCATGGTTGTCCCAAAGGTGCTTTTCCAAAAAGCAAGTACACTTTCTCATTTTTTTCTCTTTGCAAACATTTTGCTTTTCATCCAAGAAGCTTCTTCAGTTCTGATTGAGTTCTAACAAGAAAGTGCAGTTGCCTTTTGGAAAAGCATCTTTGGGACAATTAGGAAGTGAGGTTTATCAATGGACTTGAATGTCCACTCTGTCTTCTTCCAACTTCTTTCTTCTTTCTTTGTCTGCAGTGGTGAAATCTATTTTTTTTCACCACTGGTTCTATGGGTGTGGCTTGGTGGGGGGTCATGTGACTTAGTGGGCGTGGCCAACTCAACATCACTCAGAGCAAGGTGGGACGGTGGCACCTTGCTGTGAGTGACATCGAGTTGGCCACACCCGCCCAGTCACATAACCGATGCTGTAGAGATGGCGATGCTGCCTGCCTCCCGAATGCTGGCAAAAGGTTAGTCGGAAAAAAAAGAAGGCAAAGAGGTGGCAGCTGGAGGCTCCTGGCACCGCTTTTTGCCAGCAGGTAGGGCCTGCAGCCATCACCTCTTTGCCAGCCGGAATGGAGCCAGGAGTGGCGGCTGGAGGCTTCTTGTGCCAGCAAAGAGTTGACTGCTGGAGGCTTCTGGCACTGCTTTTTGCGAAGGGCCTGTAGCCGCCGTCTCTTTGCCGGCCAGAACCAAGCTTGGACCAGCTGCAGCCTGTCCCTTTAATGATTCTCCCCCCCCCGCAGCAGCAGCTGGAGGCAGGCAAGCTCCAGGGACAGGCAGTGTAGTGACCTGGCCCCCGCTTAGGCACCACAGAGCTCACCATTGGCCTCAGCGGGGTAGACCACTGTGCTGCAAACGAGAGGCCGGCATGAGGGAACTACAAGGAGCAGGGGAAAAGAAAAAGCTCCCTTCCCTCGCACCGACCGCTCCGTTGCCTGTTTCGCCATTGCAGCCCCACGCCATGGAGCTTTCACCCCCCCACTCCCCAGATGTCCTCGTTTTCCCCCAATTCTCCAAGCATTTCTTTGCCTACTTTATTTCCAGCTCCATCGCATTTCTCCTTCTTGAAATTCACTCAATCAATTCCAACTTCGCGAGATCTTTTCCTTTC
>JANHFL010003372.1:43763-55692 GCA_032468155.1 Oxyrhabdium leporinum
ATAGGCAAGGTGCATGTTGCCCTCCAGCTATTGTGCTACAGCCACCACCATCTCTTCATGTTATGCATATACTAGCTCAAGGGGAAGTGTCTCTATATGATCTGGGGCAGGATGAGTCCCCCTAAGAAGAAATGAAGGCACCCAAAGTTGCACACTCACTCATATGAGCTGTAAAGAAAGCAAGCTTGGATGAGTTAGGATTGAGATGGTGTGGGGAGCTATCCTTGTTAAAAATAGGGCTGCCTCACCAAATCAGTTTTTAGAGCTCTTCTGCTATCAGTTTTCATCTAGCTGAGCTCCAAGAAATCAAATGGGAAATGCTATGAGCAATGCAGAAGAGGCAAGCAGTGAGAGAACAGCTTTGCTCTGTGCACAAATATTTTGGCACTTGTAATACTTTGATATCAGTCATTTTGAAGAACACCAAGGAACTTTATGGATTACTCGTCTGACCGTATTTAAAAACTATAAAACCAATAAAGAGAATCACCACCAGATGGATTTGTATTCAATAGTCCTTAATGAAACTGCATCTATATGGAGGGAGGTATGCAGTGGGGTACCCCAAGGCTCTGTCTTAGACTCGGTACTCTTTAATATCCTCATCAGTGATTTAGATGAGACAGAAGAGGAACTCATCAAATTTGCAGACAGCGCCAAGCTTGTAGGAATAGCCAACATTTCAGAAGATAGGCTCAAAATACAGAAGCATCTTGACAGACTTGAACACTGGGCCCTATCTAACCAAATGAAGTTCACTGGTGAAAAAAGTAAGGTTCTACATTTAGGCAAGAAAAAACAAATGCATAGGTGTAGTACTATAGGTGGTACCTGGCTCAATAGTAGTAACTGTGAGTGGAATCTTAGAGTCCTAGTGGACAATCTCTTAAATATGAGCCAGCAGTGTGCTGTAACTGCCCAAAAGACCAATGCTGTCCTAGATTGCATTAACAGAGGGATAGAATCAATATCATGTAGGTATTATCACCACTTTATAATACCTTGATAAGATCACACAGAATATTGCATTCAATTTTGGTCAATATAAAAAAGATGTTGAGACTTTAGAAAAAGTGCAGAGAAGAGCAATAAAGATGATCAGGGGAGTGAAGGGTAAAACATGAAGAACAGTTGCAGGAATTGGGTATGTCTAGTCTAGTGAAAAGAAGGACTAGGGGTGACATGATAGCAGTGTTCCAGTATCTAAGGGGCTGCCACAAAGAAAAGGTAAACCTATTCCCCAAAGCACCTGAAGCCGGGACAAGAAGCAATGGATGGAAACTAATCAAGGAGAGAAGCAACCTAGAACTAAGGAAATTTCCTGACAACAATTGATCAGTGGAAAGACTTGCCTTCAGACTTGCCTGTTCCAACGTTGGAGGTTTTTAAAAATATATTAGACAATCATTTATCTGAAATCGTGTAGGGTTTCTTGCTTGAGTAGGGAGTTGAACTAAAAAACCTGTAAGGCCCCTTCCAACTCTCTTATTCTTGTTATTCTGATAAAATACTGAGCCAATTTGGTCTAGACTCTAGTCATTAAGGCACCTGGCTAGAAATTGGGAAATCATGAGTTCTAGTCCTGTTTTACATATGGAAGTCAGTTGAATCACTCACTGCCAGCCCAACTCATCACAGTGGGAAAATAGGAGGAGGATGGTGTTCACCAACTTGAGTTATTTGTAAAAATAAAAATGTGGGATACAAATAAATATAAATGAATACATTAAAAAAACAGCAGAATATGTAATAAAATCCTTGCAGTCAACTCCAATCTGTTCTAGATAGTCTGTCCTCTTTGAAACGGCCTTAATCATTTTGAAAATTGTTTAGCTTTTTAAACCATGTAAGCTTAAGCTGCAGATTCCTTGGATGCATTTTCTGTGGTTGCATCATATAACTAGGCTTAATTTTCTTTCTACCTGGCAAAACAATCAAAATGACTTTCCAGCTTTGCTATTGTGAAGATTGTACTGCTTCTTTATTTCTGCTTTCTGCCAGACCAAAAGTAACTTTCCATGAACAAGAGAAGTTAAAAAGACAAATGGCTTTCTCTTCGATGGTAGAGGAAAGAACTGTTGTTATTTTCCCCAAATTCTGAAGTCAGTGATGAGTGTCACTAAGCAATACAAACAGTCTATAGTTTCTATGCTACGATGAACTTTCAGTTGCTTGAAATAGATCCACCACTCTGTTGCTTTCAGAGTAAAGTAATGTTATGCAAAGGCACACAAAAAAAGAGTGAATTGTAATCTCCCTGTTGTGGGCCTTTTTTGAATTTTTAGTCAAGTGAACTGAAAGACCTCATCCACTTCCTCTTACTTTCTAAGCAATGTATGATATATTCCCACAATAATAAGGGAGTATGTTATACCTATGTAGTAACTCTCTGTTTATAAAAGAAAAGAGTGATCATTATTGTGTTGTGTGGTCATGTTTAATAATGTGTTTAAAAACTGACCTGAGTAATTTCCTCTTTATGTAATGTATATTCTGTTGTTTCTCATTTTTGCTGGTTTGGGGGATTTCATTCCTTTGTGTGTGTGTTTTATTTATACACACACACACACACACACACACACACATATATGGTTCCAACACTTTTTCACAAGTGCTATTGCTAAGTTGGATATTACCCATCCTACCTCTTCGCATTTGACTTTTGCTTCTTAGATGAAGACATTTGCAGTTGTCTGTTAAATTTCATTGCGTTATTTTCAGCTCATTTCTTTGATTTATCAAAACTTCTTTGAATTTCAATTCTGACTTCTACATCTTAAGATATTTTTTATCTTTATGTCTCTTGGCTTGTGTGATGTCTCCCTTGGACAACTTCTCATTCTTTCTGGCTTGAGGGAGGATGAGCTCATTCCTAGTAGGTCAGGAACTGGGTTAATTAATGACTCTGAACTGTCGGATGAAAGAGATTTATGGGGGGGCTTCAGTTGGGGACAGTTTGTAGGTCAGTGAAGAGAAGGAAGAGGAGCTGCCTTCCATGTTGGATCCAAGAGCACACAGGGCAGAGAAAAGACAAGAGCAAAGGAGATCTGCCAGATTACTCAAGAGAAGGCCCCACCCATCTTGATGGACTGCACCAGAAAGCTATTTATTACGGCAGGCAGAGGGAGGCGTTGCTGGGCACAACATGTTTGGTTTATGGCTATGTATTTGTTCCTGCTTGACTTGGTACCTTGGAGACTCTGAACTTCTCTTGCCAAGTGAGCTCTCGTGGATGTACTTTCAGTTTTGCCTGGTGGATTTAAGTTTGTTTGGTGGACTTACTTGTTGGAGCAACTTTCTATTGTTTTATGGATTATTGGTCATTGCCTTGTGGACTAATCTTGGCCTGTTTGTGGCTGGCTTTATTTGGGACAGTTCTGAGACTGGGTGAAGGGAACTGCTGGGGAACATCAATAAACTCTCTAAAATACACTTACTTGTGTATGTGAGTGAGTGGGGCAGCACAGCATGGGATACTCAGTTGAAATTTGTATAGTAAACCTTCCTCCCAGACTCTATCGTAGGCCATGGTCAGGCCATAGTCAGGTCCACAAAAACTACTGTGATGTTAAGGCTTCATTGGAATCCTGCTTCAGTGTGACTTGCTAAGCTCAGCACCTGGTCTTAGCAGTTTTTATTTTATCAAAATAGCAATAAAAATAGCACTTAGTTTTATATACTGTTTCACAATGCTCTACAGCCCTGTCTAAGCGGTTTACAGAGTCAGCACATTACCCTCAACAATCTGGGTCTTCATTTTACCCACCTCAGTAGGATGGAAGGCTGAGTCAACCTTGAGCATGGTGAGATTTGAACTGCCAAATTACAGGCAACCAGCAGTCAGCAGAAGTAGCTTGCAGTACTGCACTCTAACCACTGAACCACCGCGGGTCATAATTCTGTTTGTTCCACAGGGAGGTGTTCTATTGTTCTATAAAATATACCTATTTCAGATAACATTTTCCCACCTGTTGTTTTGAGCCAGAGACGGCTATTTTACCTGGATCAAGCACAGAACAATACTTATATAATGTGATTTCCCAAGCCTTCTCACAAAGTAAATTATCAAGGATTTAATAAAAAAGAACTATGGAAGCAAACTTTGTAAATGGATTATGTTCAACAGAGTTATGTTTTCTTGGCTACAGCAATCAAATCAGATTCCATTTGTTGTTTTTGTTCTTACTGTTCAAATATGTAGCCATTACAACACAAGAACGCTGCCACATATGGAAACGATTTGAGATCACACAGACTTAATTCTTGGAAAAAAGTATAAATAAAACATTTCCACAAAATTAGTAGCAGGAAATTCAGATTGTTTTGTTTGGAGTGCTCATCTCTTTAGTTGTCATCTGTAACAACTTAAATAAGACCTCCAGGATAGGGGTCTTTCAAAGATTGTGAGATCTTGAAAAGAAACGGGATCTAAAAAAGTGTATATGTTACTAGCAATGAATGAAAAACTGGCATTGTGTAGAATGCTTAGGAACTCTATAAATGTGTGACATTTTTAGGCAAAGATTGAAATGTCTGTGTTATTTTAATAGGCTATATAGCACTTTCTCTAGGCATTGTGCGTGATACCTAGGTATTATGCAGAATGACAAGAACTATTTAGGCAAAGTATGAAAAGAGAATCATGAAAAAGGTTAGAGTTAGGGTTAATCCTAACCAGGGGTGGAATTCAAAAATTTCAGCAACGGGTTCGCTGCCTGGTTGCTGGGTGGGTGTGGCCATAGTGGGCATGGCCTAGTTGGCCTCCTGCACCAGGGCAGGGGGGGTGTTTCACCCTCCCCGGCCTCCGGAGGCTTTCCCTGAGCCTCCGGGAGGGCCAAAATGGCCTACCTGGCTCCGGAGGGTGGAAATGGACCAGTTTCCAGCCTTCCCAAACTTCCGGGAGGCCTGTTTTTTGCCTTCCCTGAGGTTCGGAGTCTCGAGGAAAGCTTCTGGGAGGGTGAAAATGGCCTCCACGGGGATCTGGAGGCTCTCTGGAGGCTGGAAACGGGCAATTTTCAGCCTTCCAAAGCTTCTGGGAGGCCTGTTTTTTGCCCTCCCCGGCCTCTGGGGCCTTTTTTCGAGCCTCCAGGAGGGAGAAAACTGCCTCCCTGGGCTCCAGAGGTTCTTTGGAGGCTGGAAATGGACCCGTTTCCAGCCTTCCTGAACTTCCAGAAAGCCCATTTTTCATCCTCCCCAAGCCTCAGTGTGTGCCCTGCACTTACCTGCATCCAAAATGGCCTGTGTGGAGACTCCTAGGAGGGGTGGGGTGAGGTGGGCAGGGCCAGCCAGGAGTGGGATTTGGGGGTTTGGCAAACCAAGCAGAATCTTCGCTAAGGGTCCGCCCAAACCCCTGAGGACCCCCAGCAGCCCACCCCTGATCCTAACCCTAATCCTCTATTGAAAAGACCTACAGTATATGAAAACAAAAGATAAAATGCAAAATAAAGTACAGGACTTTCTTACTGAAATAAACAAGAGAAAAAGACCAGCATTAACCTATTTGCTGCAACAAGAAAGGCTATAATGGCATATTAGTGGAAGTATTTTATATTTTGCTGGTTTCCCTTTTGGCATTGCATGGAATGCCTAGGAAATGTGTGAAAAGTTAAGCGTTTCATATTTTGATGTCCCATTTTTGGCAGTGTATACATTTCCTAAATATTCTATAAAATGCCTAATTTCACATGTATATGCAATTTGCAGTGTACCCTAGAGCAACCTTTCCCAGTCTGCTTCACCCAGATGCATTGCCTACATCTCCTATAACTCCCAGACAATATACCTTTCCTGGATGAGAACTATAGATATATCACTTTGAGGAAACTAGATTTTAGATGGCTATAATTTACCTGTAAGGTTTGTCTGAACTCAAGTTTATCTTTTATCATCTCCCCTCAAAGCTCCCATAGAACAGAGGAATTTGGCTAGGGAATTAATAACCTTTCATTTCAATTCCATTTATCAAAAGTTAGTGATCGTCTGAGATTTTTCATTTTATTAATTTCAAAGCATTCAAGCTAAGGAAAGCAGGGAGAAGAAAGATGATTAAAGAAAGAAAGCCTAAGATTCAAAGAATTGTATTTATAACAAGCCTTGCAGGCCAGTGCTACATAAAAAAAACAACACAAATCAATTTAGAAAGCAACATTATGATAGAAACAACCCCTGGTTTATGCTATTTAGACATCATGGTGTTTCTTTCTTTCTTCTAGAAAAAGGAGGTAAAAATGCAACACCTCTTTTGCCCCTAATAGGCCATAGGCTTAAAGATGTCAAAAGCTGGTGCATACATAGAACAAAAAGAGGACAATTTCTATTAGCATGAACGTCTCCTAAAATTATATATCTCTGAGAGGAGTGCATGAAATTTAGAGGAAAAGAATTATTTGATAAAGAACAAGTTAATAAACATCCCTATGCTATATAAAGCAAATGCATCCTTAGGGCTCATATTTGGCATGCATCATATTGTGTTTAAACATGGTAAATTTTTCCCCGTGAAACCAGAGGAAGGGGAACAGTGGAAGGTACATTGTGGACATTTGTATGGAATTGAGCGTTATTGTATGTCAATGTTGGTCAGGGATATGTGAAGTCTCCATGTTTATTTAATGTATTTATGGACAAATGTTTCAGGAATACTTGTGGGGATATTAGAGGAATGTTGATTAGGAATATGAATGGTTGCATGCAGGTAGTCCTCAACTTATGACCACAATTCGGCCCAAAATGTCTGTTGCTAAATGAGACATCTGTTAAATGAATTTTGCTCCATTTTGCAACCTTTCTTGCCACAGTTGTTAAGTGAATCATTGCAGTTGTTCAGTTAGTAACACGGTCGTTAAGTAAACCTGGCTTCCCCATTGACTTTGCTTGTCAGAAGGTTGAAAAAGGTGATTGTCAGCCTTGGAAGCAAAATACTGAGGCCTCTGCAGGCTGCCACATAATTAGGATTAGGAATACTTCTCATGGGAAGCAGGGGGGTTGTAGTCAAAACAATATCTTATCTCGGTATGTCAAGGCCGTACTGTGCAGCACCTGGAACGGAGAGCGCCAAGACAGAAGATGGAATGCTGGGTATCAATTATAATTGGGGAATGTGATTTATGATGTAGGTTGTGCTTGTGCTTAAATCAGACCATTCTCATTTCTTGGCAAAGTAGATATCCTTCGCTTGGCTATAACGCTGCATTTAGCACCAACCTGTGTCTTGCCGACGAGTAACCTGTTCCCAACTTTTCACCCCCTTTTCAGTGACTTCCTAGTACCAGAATACTTAAACCAAGAACATGAAGAGACTCTTGGCCAGTACGAGCTAGGAGAGCATGGATTTGAAAGCAGCTCTTCGGTCCAAATGCCGGTTATTTCGCAGGTCTCGTCGACGCAGAATTGCGAGAGCACTTTCCCACTGGGGCCTCTGGGTGGGCTGTTAGAAAAGGAAGAAGATCTGCCGGAGCAGCCAAAAACCATCTCAAGTGCCGAGGCCAGCCGAGAGGAGCTCCCGAAGGCCGGGCTCTCGTCTATCACTATCGAATAAGTCGAAAGTTTGGTTTCGTTGGGGGGTTGGGGTTTTGTCTTTTTGGAAAAGTGCCTGTGTTTTGGTCTTGTACATTTTAATTTAATTTTCAGGAGGGGGGCGGAGTGAATGCACCCCTTTCCATTTGATAAGCTATGCTGTTAAAAGCTCTAAACTGCAACAAACCTTACACTATTCTTCACACCTCAAACGGTCCCTTGTACGGAAGCATTTGAAAATGCGGAGGAAAGAGTTGGTCAGAACACGATGGTTCGATTCGGAGAGCAGCCAAGCACACACCAAGGGCAAAATTAGGCCTAATAACTTTTGGCATTGGTTTGCCACCCTAATTTCGCAGTACCTCTCGTTAAGGAAAAAAGGTGTTGATGGCTGTTGAAGATTTGTTTTGATTACAGTATCCAGTGCAAGCAGTTAAATAACTAGTGTCGTAGATGTTTGATCATTTTGTGTTTTATTTTCGTTTTTGTTTTAGTTAGAAGGAATCACTTTTAGTCTTTCAGTTCTGTGGCATGCACATTGTTAAAACCAGATGATTCATTGGCTTTGGCAAAATGGGTGGGGTGGACTTATGCTCGCCTGTGCAGGCCATACCTTTTTGGAATCTTCTCATGCAAATGGCCTTATCCAAAAACTTCATTTTCAGAAGTCGAACCGTCAAGAAATCCTGATTAACATTTAGCAAATTGGGATGTTAGGAAAATATAATGAGAAGTGAGTTTACAAAAGTCAAAAGCGCCTTGGCGCGTTTAATTTGCTCTTTTCAAGTTACTCCTGAATGTGTGTGCTATTTACTGCAATTTTATTAGCCTGGTTTTTGGTGTGTTTTTTAAAGTAAAACGAGCCATTTATTTTCCTTCAGAGGCCGAGTTTCAAATCAGTGAGAGTTGTTTACAAAAGACCTGTTTGCAATGATGAAATGTTCCTATTCTAAATTGTTTATATACCCTTGCCAAGCTGGTTTCATAAAAACCATCATTCTGACTTCGAGCACAGGTCCAGCAAACAATCACCGAATTATTATTTTCCCCTAGAAGGATTCTAAAGGCAACAAAGGGCATTTACAGGCCAGCAATTTTGGTTTTGTTGCCAGCATCTTATTGGTAAGACTAAAAACGATATGTAATTTTTTATTCCCCTCTATTTGGGTTTGTTTAAACCATCTTTATTTTTTTAAGGATGAGATTTATGGAGGGGGCATAAGACTAAGAATATAATAGAACACAATAAATGGGGGAAATGTTTAAATAATAACTGATATTTACGCAGTGGTGAATGAGGTTTATAGGAAGCTTTGGAAATAATAGTTTCAAAGATTGTTTTTTTTAATTAGCAAATCCACCAAATCTAAGGAGTCTATTTCTTGCACTTCTCTGCAACTCCTTAAAGGGCTTGATATAATTATTAACAAAGATTAAATTTAAAGTATTTTATGAGATAGGCATAGATTTTTCTTCCAATGAATTTTAATAAAAAAAAATTAAGTCACTCTTCCAGATTGGTAAAGAAAATGTTTTTAGCAAGGGATATTTTCAGGTTGGAATGTTTCAGAATATTTATTAAGTAAAATAAAACTCATATCAGGAAAGAGGACATTGGCTACGCTATACACACAGTGATTTTACTTATCTAGTAATTATTAAGCTATTTATTTTCTTCATATGTAGGATAAAGCACACATTTCATTGAGAGAGTTGTCTTAACATCTAAATTAAAATACACAGCTTTTTTGGAGAGTGGGGGAAATCACACTAACATATTAACTGGGTTCCAAGCAAAACAGATGAACATAAAATAAATACAATAAATATTAAGAAAGGGCTGCAAATTGGTTAGCTCAAATCTAAACAGAATAGGAAGCAAATCAGTTTAATATAATAGATTTTACAAACAGCCTAGCAAGAATTGTGAGGTTATCTAAGCTTGATCCACAGAGACCTTTTTTGACCTACACACTGCATTTTACTGCCTACGAGATCAGTAATGGAGAGCAATGTGCCAGTGCAGGTTGTGTGTTTGGTAGACGCTCAGGCACATGATGTATATTTAAAATACATTTCAAAAACTTGAGTGCTTTTTGAAAATAACACCTCAGCAAGGTTGCCTTCCTGAACTGTGAAAGGTACATTTTACCTTACAGAAAGGTAAACATTTGTGCAATTCCTGTCCTACCGTGTTATACTATAGCACACAAAAAATTCCACATCCTGACTGATATATTTTCAGGATTTTATAAAGCTCCAGTCCAACAGGGGATGAGTTCACTTTTTTCTCTCGCCCTCAAAAGAGAAACCTTTCCTTACATAAATATTTCCGAGCTGCAGAGTCATTTTTTCATCCCCCCCCCCTCTTTGACTCGACATGTGAAGGTAGCCAGGATGACAGATATACTTTAGTGAGCCGCGGTCAAAGTGAAGCACGCAGACAAGGAAAGTATTCAGAGTCTAAAAGCAGAAGGGTATCAAGTCTTCAGCAGCGCACACGTTTAACTTGAAAATATAAACCCTGCTCTATGCACAGCCTATTTTAAGTAAGCAGTGTGGCAAAGTGTTCCCAACTCACGGAGCACCCATGGGAGCCCTGTTTTAGGCCTTGGACATTTGCATCCTGGCCTTCAGTGGCAGCCAATTAGGTTCCTCTCCTTAGCAACAGGCCCTTGGGTCATTTTATTATGGGCGATTTTCCCCCTTCCATCCCAGTTTGAATTTTCAAGGAGAACTTTTGCATCCCGTCCAGATCGTGCTACTCTCTTCCTCGTAGAGAACGATTCACGATGTCACAGCTCCCAAATGGCCCAGTAGTGAACTTAAAAAGCTCTCTAGATTTTCATGGAAGAGAACTCGTCTCGATTTAAGCTGCTTCTTTTTTTCGAGATGCGAAAGAGTTTGTTTTCTCTTTGTGGACGGTGCCTGTCAGTAACAGGTGATTACTAGTAAAACGGGTTAGTATCCGTAATTTAGGCAACGCGGTCCTTTCAAGTTGCTAGAACAGCGGGGTCTAACTCGCGGGCCAGGTGCGTTACTTGCTGGCCCCTCCCCTGCCCGGTTAGCGAAGGAGGGGGGGAAGTCCCAATATGTCCCACGACGCCACAAGTTTGACACCCCTGTGCTAGGATATATGCTTGACTATTTAGGTTATCCATCTGTAGTATGGCGCTCCCAGAGTCAAACGGATGCAATTCAAGCTTTTGTACCAATGAATTGGGAGAAAGGCTTATATTCCCATGGAAAGCCGTCGGTTCCCAAATTCAGTTTGGAAAGAGAGATATATTATTTAGTCCTATTTTCTGACTCCTCCCATGGGACAAAAGGAGGAGAGAAAAGCAGACAATTCCATTTTTCTTCAAGCTGTTATCAAATATCCATTTTCGGGTTTCAAATATTCTATCACCAGCTTCTTATAGTTATTTTGTTTTTAAAATCAGTTAATCTCTTTCCCCAGACTGACCAATTTTATGCTCCCAGTTCTAATGCAAATATACCAGTTAATGTCTTTAAGAATAGTTCTAGTTTTGGCACTTATCATTTGTCTGGAAAGCGTAAATGTGAATCTTTTCTTTTTTTAAGTAACCAGTGCCGGTGTAGCAAAATATATAAATATATATATTATATTTTATAAAACTATAGTCCCTAGGCCCCAGGTCCCCAAAGAGATTAAAACTGTATTTTTTTAATAATGCAAAATTTTGAATAATGGCGTTGGCCTGTTCGTTTGCTTTTCTTTTCTGGGGAGAGGGTTACTATTTTTTTTCCTCACCAGCCTAAAGATGGCAGAGGGCTAAATCTGAATCCTGGCATCTTAAAGTCTACAGAACATGGCAACCAGGAGCATTTGGATAGCATTAAATGCAAACAAACTTTTTCCTTTCTTGCTTGCTGCTTTTCTGCAGACGACAAGGCTTACTTTTCTGATTTTAGTAAAGGCAAAATGAAATATTGCTCAGTCACTGATCTCAGACCATGTTAAAAAATAAATAAAAAAATCCCGCTTAGGTCCTACCATACTTTGCAAGTTATCATTGGGCAGCAAGTAGGCAGGCTGATCAATAGAATGCAATCGGTATTGTTAAAAGATGCAATTATTTTTTAAAACGCAAAATGTGCCGTTTTTAAAGTTGGCTCTTTTTCTTTAAATTCTCCATATTGTATCAACATATTCCAGCTGCTTTTTTCTGGAGTGTTTGGGGACCCCTGAAATGGATGGCACCGTTGTTTGATTTAATATACAATGCTGCATGTTGCTGGTTTATTCTAACTACAGTCCTAGAGAGTGCATTTCCTGGCCCAACATCTGCAGATTTGTCTTGTCTCTGGGCTGTCACCATGAGCCTAGGTGGCGCAGTGGTTAGAGTGTTGAACTGCAGGCCACTTCTGCTGATTCAATCTAGCGGTTCAA